>JAKSZT010054049.1:471689-629342 GCA_026826555.1 Tolypeutes matacus
GAAGTTGGCTCTAACCAGGGAAGAAAGGAGGAGGCAAAGAAGATGGGGTCAGATGAGCACAGGATATGAAGGATCAATATGATGTGGAAAGAGAGAAGTCAAGAAGGGCCACAAAGCTTTAGCCTGAACACCTACCAGATGGAACTACTGTACATGGGAAAGGGAGGGACCAAGGAGGAGGAGGTTTGGGAAGGAGTCTAGAGTTTGGCGTTGGCACAGTAGACACAGAAGTGGGATTTCTTGGACACAGCTCTGTGTAAATCTGGAAAAATTTGGGGTAGATAAATATAGTTAGTACTCATGCCAGTATAGATGTTATGTAAAGCTAAGAGTGATCACATGATCAGTAAGTGAGTCAATTTCTGAGGAAGGAATGAGGTCCAAGTTGAAGCCCTGGGGAAAACTAATGCTGAGAGATTTTTGGAAAAAAAAAACAGGAACCAGCAAAGGAGACTGAGAAGGAAAGGCTAGAGTCCAATGACAAAGAAAAAAAGGAGGATGTGGTGAACCAGAGGAAAGTGATGGAAGCACTTCAAAAAGTACAGAGGAACCAAATGTCCCAAATGCAGCTGATGCGATGCAGCAATTAGTTGGATATGAAGGATCTTTGGGGATTAAACTTTCCTTTTTTATCACCCAAGAGAAAGGAAAATATATATTTATATGAAGGACATGTACTTGGATACTCATAATATCTTTGGGTCATAATACTCCAAAGTTGAAAGACCCAAATATCCACAAGGAGGATATTTGTGTTTTGTAATACAGCCATTCAATGTCAAAGGACTCAATGATAAAAAATGAGAGAACTGCTGATCCACCAAACAATGAAAATGAATCTCAAAACTATTTTGAGCAAACAATGCAGGCACCAAAATGTAAATTCCAATTTATTTCATTTTTATGAATTTCAAGATATGGCAAAATGAATGTATGAGGATAAAAAAATCAGAACAAGGGTGAATATGTAGGGAGGTTGTTATTGATTGAAGTGTATAGGGATGAATTTACAGCTTATTAGAAATGATACATATCTTGATAAGGTAATTGGATACTGTAAGGTAAGGGGATGAAACATTTGAAAAATTTGACGTCATTCAGTTAAGATCAATACATTTAACTTTATTTAAATTTTACATCAGTTTTAAACAAACAATAAGAGAGAAAAAAGAGAAGACTGCTTGCAAGAGTGTAATGGAGGTAATAACATTTTATTTTCAGTATCTTTCCCCCCACTGACCATCTCACTGATTAGCAGCCAGGCCATCAGTTGCTTGTGGATTCCAGGAAGAATGTTGGGTAGCTCTCTGGGATTTGTTGTGGATACAGGGTTACTGGGAAGAGTCCTGTGGTGTCATCAGTGCCATGGAGGGCCTGTGGTGCTCTGTGGAGCTTGACTTTTGGATGATCCTGGAGACACTTTGAGGGATGGTGATGGAGCGCAATGAAACTAATCCACACCTCCCATTCCACAGCCTCCGTTGGGTCTCAGGGGAGTTTCAATGTTTCTTCAGCATTTTGATGGGTCTCCTATTGTTCAGACTTGAGCAGTCTGTGAGAAGCCGACTTTATAGAATGTTGTACCCTAAATTAGCCTATTCATAGGCCTTTATGGCAACCAGAGTAACGTAGAAAAAAAAATTTTCCACTATCCCCTAAGTGTCCTATCTGAAAAGCACACAACCTCCCCTCCCTTGAACAATCTTGCAAGAACATATCAACCCTGCAGCTATGCCCCAGACTATCTGGACGTTCTGTGCAAACGCTAGCTAACTGCCAAAATCTGCTTCTGTACATCCTGCTTGCTTGCAAACTGCGTCTGCAACCCCCTATAAAAGGGAGCCATTTTAGAACCTGGGCGCTGCAGTTCTCTCCTGCCTAAGAGGTGCTGCAAATACCCGCGGGCTTAGCTCAATAAACTCCATAAAAGTAGTTAAAGTCTGAGTGTGGTCGATCTCCTGAGTTACAACATTTGGAGGCCCCAGCGAGATCAACCGCGAGGTCCCCCTTAATTGGGGTCGACCTCCTCAAACTAAGCGGGAAGTGCCTCCACTTCCTCGCCTTTGCTTTCGATTCGTGATCAAATTCGGACTAGGACAGTGGCCACGAGGAATCTGGTGAGGAACTTTCCCTTTTGTGTTGGCTCCGGAGCATTTGTGGGGGCTGTTGCAGGCGGGACGCCGCAGTACTGCACACCCCGAATCAGGGACGGGATGCCCTCTCCTGATTTTGGAAACTGTTAGGTTTCACTTTGGTATTTGGCTGTGTGAGTGAAGTGAGACTAGTCTCCAGTGTTTTGTTCGTTTGTCTATCTATGTTCAGTGTTTCTTGATGTTTTAACTGTTTCAACCCTAACAGGATGGGACAAGGAAAATCCACTCCGCAGACTCCTCTTGAATGCATTCTTGCTAATTTTTCTGATTTCTTTAAGAGATCCTGTGACTATGGGAAGCCAGCAGATCCAGGCTTCCTACAAACCCTCTGTGAACTTGAATGGCCAGCCTTCCGAATAGATTGGCCTTCGGAAGGCTCATTTGATTTATCTCTGTTGTTTGCTGTACATCTGTTGTTTATGGGGTTCCCCACCCCGACCAGAGGGTTTATATAGATGTTTGGATTAACATTGTGCATGATAAAGTAGATTATATCCGGAAATGTCAGAAACCAAGGAAGGGGGATATGTATGCAAGGGTAGGCGGAAAAACCATTTTATTAACTGCCCCGAAACCTCAAGGGGCACAGGATCCCCCCCCCCAAAAAAGAGAGATGAGAAACCAGAAAAACAGAAACCCCGTTTATATCCTGTTCTGCCAGGGGAAACTGATGATACAGCTGAAAGCTTATTTGACCCCCCCCCCTTACCCAAGAACTCCCTCGCAGCAACAGGCCCCAGGGCGCTCACCCCAAGGGGAAGTCCAGAGTCCTCCCCACACGAGAGGGGGAACTTCCTATCAGCCCCCTCCACCAGGGCCTGATTCTTCAGTGCCCCTGTTGCTGCTCAGGGAAGTTCCTCCTCAACCAGGGGCGCCTCCAGGCCATACTCGAATGATTTATGTCCCATTTTCCACCTCTGATCTCTATAATTAGAAACACCAAAACCCTCCTTTTTCAAAGAACCCCCAGAGGCTGATTTCGCTTTTGGAAACTATTTTCCGCACTCATCAGCCTACCTGGTATGATTGTCAACAGATTTTACAAACTTTGTTCACTTCTGAAGAGAAAGAAAGAATCCATTGGGAGGCTGCTAAAATTATCTTGGGGGACAATGAGGGGGACTCCCAGACTAGGAGAGATGAATTGGAGGAATCACTCCCTTCAAGTCCTCCTCGTTGGAACCCTAACACTGATGTAGGGATGACAGCCTTGCGCCACTATCACCAATCTCTACTTAGGGGTCTAAGGGCTGCAGCTAAAAAGCCTACTAATTTAACTAAGGTTAGTGCAGTCATGCAGGGTAAGGATGAGTCCCCGGCTGCTTTCTTGGAGAGATTATTGGAGGCATATCGAATGTACACCCCCTTAGACCCAGAAGATGAAAATAACAGACGAATGGTAAACATGGCGTTCGTCTCTCAGTTGGCCCCAGACATTAAAAAAAAACTTCAAAAGCAAGAAGGGTTTAAAGAAAAAGCTAGAAGTGAATTGGTAGAAATAGCTCAGAAAATTTTCCAAAATAAAGAAGATCCTATTCGGGAGCAAACCAAGCAGCTCTCGCGAATCTTGCTGGCAGCACCAACCCGGAAACCCCATCCCTCCAAGGGACGGCCGGAGAGAGAAGACCTAAAGGGGCGGTAGGCTACTGCAGACTCTGGATACTCGGGTTTGCTGAAACTGCAAAACCCTTATATGCCTGCACAGGCGGAAAGGACCCTAACTTTCATTGAACTCGGGAGGAAGTACAGGCCTTTATAGCCCTCAAGCAAGCCTTAGCCTCAGCCCCTGCCTTAGCCCTACCCGACATCACGAAACCTTTTCAGCTGTTTGTAGCTGAAAAGAAGGGGATTGCCAAATGGGTCCTCACTCAAACCTTAGGGCCTTGGAAACACCCAGTGGCCTATCTCTCCAAGAAACTAGACCCTGTAGCTATAGGATGGCCATCATGCATGAGAGCGATAGCTGCAACCGCCCTTCTTGTCAAGGAGGCACAAAAACTGACCTTGGGCCAGAACTTGCAGATTATCGTGGGCCACACCACTGAGGCCCTCCTTAGATCCTCACCTGACCGTTGGATTTCGAATGCGCGTCTTACTCAATATCAGATGCTGCTACTAAATCCTCCTCAAGTCACTTTCTCTAAGTCCACGGTTCTCAACCCAGCTACTCTGTTACCAGATTCTAAATATGGAGAAATTGTCCATAATTGCCTGGACATTTTAGAAACTATCACTGGATCTAGACCTGACCTTCGGGACACTCCCCTAGAAAACCCACACTACAAGCTTTATACTAATGAAAGCAGTTATCTAAAAGATGGACTAAGGTATGCAGGCGCAGCGGTGACCACGGAAACTCAAGTACTCTGGTCACAGGCCTTGCCCCAAGGAACCTCTGCCCAGAAAGCAGAACTAACTGCTCTGACCCAGGCACTTCACTGGGCAAAAGGCAAGAAAGTCACTATCTATACTGACAGCCGGTATGCATTTGCAACTGCCCTGGTACATGGAACCCTCTACCAGGAAAGAGAACTTTTGACATCGGCTGAAAAAGAAATAAAAAATAAGCAAAAAATTTTAGCTCTTTTAGCAGCTATATGAAAACCTAAGAAGGTAGCCATTATCCATTGCAAAGGACATGAAACCCAACCAAGTTGCACCAAGAAAGGGAATGATCTTGCAAACCTAACTGTGAAGCGGGTAGCGTCGGAAGAAGTGAAATCACTCGAAATCTTGCCACTTCTTCCCCAACGAGCCCTACCTACTTCTCCTAGCTATAACCAAGAAGAACAAAAATTAGGACAAAAACTAAATTGCACCACTAAGGCTAAACTTTGGCAACGATTGCCCGACGGGCGCCTGCTGCTGCCAAAAACATTAGATATTGCCCTAGTCTGGGACCTCCACTATAGCACTCACCTTGGTACCTCAAAATTAATTGCTCTAATTAATAAACATTTCTATGTTCCATATTTAAAGAGCATCGCCAACTCAGAGGTAACCCGTTGCTCAACATGCGCTCAGGTCAACCCAGGGCCCCCAATCTCTTGCAGTGTAAGGGTCCGAATCAGAGGCCATGAACCAGGGGAACACTGGGAATTAGATTTTACTAAAATTAAAAAAAGCAAATATGGCTATAAATATCTCCTTGTCTTTATAGATACTTACTCCAAATAAACTGAAGCTTTTGCCACCAAACATGAAACTGCCAATATAGTCGCCAGACACCTCCTGACAGGAATCCTCCCATGATTTGGCTTACCCTTGGCGTTGGGGTCCGACAATGGCCCAGCTTTCATAGCCAAGATATCCAAAAGTCTAGCTGAGGCACTTAAAATAAACTAGAAATTACATTGCATTTACAGGCCTCAGAGCTCAGGACAGGTAGAGAGGATGAATAGGACTTTAAAGGAAACTTTAACTAAATTAAAACTAAAGACTGGAAAGAGTTGAATAAGTCTTCTCCCTTTTGCCTTACTAAGAACCAAATGTACCCCTTATTTAAAACATTTAACCCCTTTTGAAATAATCTATGGAAAACCACCTCCCATAATCCCCAAATTGCACTTGAACCACCTGGGTAACTTAACTAACCAAAAGTTTCTCAAGTCCTTACAGGCTATCAATCTCATCCAGAAAGAAGCACGCCTTCTAGCCCAGCAAAAGAAACAATCAGAAGATGCTCAGCTTCCAACACTTAACATAAAGCCTGAAGACTGGGTTTGGACTAAAAAATTTAACCAAAAAACTTTAGAACCCACCTGGGAAGAACCCTTCCTTGTAATCCTCTCAACCCCAACAGCTGTTAATATGTATTGATGTTTATATAATTCCCCAGGTTTACCTATATGCTGGACACTCAGGTACTGCCCACTTCCTAGCTCAGGATCAACATTTTAAACTGCAAAAAAGAACTCCAATTCTAATCCCTATCTTAGCCACCTTAGGGATTGCAGGTTCAGCAGCCATAGGAGCTGCGGCCATGATTACCTCTAATATTGATATTAGAAAACTTCAGCTACTTTTTCTGCTGATGTCGCTCTCCTTCAAACCCAAGTACAATATCTTGAAAAACAAGTTAACTCCTTAGCAGAAGTAACTATACAAAACAAAAAAGGACTAGATTTACTGTTTCTGAAACAGGGTGGCTTATGTGCCACCCTCAGAGAAGCCTGCTGTTTTTATGTAAACCATTCAGGAATTATTAAACAATTAATGCAAGAACTGCAAAAAAGACTCAGAGAGAGAGATCTAGAAAAACAATCCTCTAAATCTTGGTTTCAGAACCTTTTCAATTGGTCTCCATGGCTAACTACTTTAATTTCAGCCCTAGTAGGCCCTCTCATACTGTTACTTTTAGGTCTCACTTGTGGACCTGTCATTATCAATAGGCTTGTAGCTTTTGTCAAGGACAGAATCCAATCGATCAAACAAATGGTATTAGCCCAACCCTACCAACACCTGCCAACGACTGGAGACCACTACGATAAGTCAATGATTTGACCCACTAAGAAGAGAAGTGGGGAATGTTGTACCCTAAATTAGCCTATTCATAGGCCTTTATGGCGACCAGAGTAACGTAGAAAAAAAATTTTTTCCACTATCCCCTAAGTGTCCTATCTGAAAAGCACACAACCTCCCCTCCCTTGAACAATCTTGCAAGAACATATCAACCCTGCAGCTATGCCCCAGACTATCTGGACGTTCTGTGCAAACGCTAGCTAACTGCCAAAATCTGCTTCTGTACATCCTGCTTGCTTGCAAACTGCGTCTGCAACCCCCTATAAAAGGGAGCCATTTTAGAACCTGGGTGCTGCAGTTCTCTCCTGCCTAAGAGGTGCTGCAAACACCCGCGGGTTTAGCTCAATAAACTTCATAAAAGTGGTTAAAGTCTGAGTGTGGTCGATCTCCTGAGTTACAACATAGAAAACGTGAAAACGCAGCTTGCAGACACACTAGCTACACTGATTGGCAAGAAATATCAACTTCTTGATAAGATGAGTGCTGCTCACAAGAGGTATGTAGAGACTAAGTCATCTTTAGGGGTTTCTAGGCTAGAGAAAGCATCTTTTAAAATGCCCAGCCTTCTTGACACCTACAGAAAGGCTAAGGGAACTACAGTAATGTTGATGGAGGAATTAACTTCAGTGGTACTAGAACTAAAGGAGGAGAGATCCAGATGTTCCAAACAAGATGAGATGAAGAAGATGCTGAAAGAACTGGAGTCCCAAGAAGAGGTCATGCGACCAGCATAGTATCAGGCACTTTTCCAAATTCAGTGTGTTGGGAATTGCTTCTACTCCCTGATAGTCCCTCCTCCAGGAATGGGCCTGGGTCAATCTTCAAGCAACACTGAACTTCTCCACTCAGCCAACAGGCTGTAATGACTCTGTCCAGTTCCATCTGAGGGTTTTTGAGGCCAGTGGATCAAGGGTACCCTGCCATGGGCTGGAGTTCCATTACCTTCACCTCCTGGACACAAAAGTGATTTCCTCCATGGTCAGTTCCTCCTTCAATCACACAGAGTTTGTACTTGAGGAACACACTGGAAATATGGGATTTTCTCTTTACAGAAACTCAACATGAAAGAAACTACTACTACTGATTGGATTGTTCAGATACTTAAGAGACTACTTAAGAGACTTATGTACATGTTTATATCTGTTCATTTATTTACTTATTTATTAATCTGTTCATGTATTTATATTGTAATTTTATGTTGATCTTATAAGCATATGCTTTCTTTTCTTATTCTCATCTATGTAATATCTATTACCTACATCATTATAAGTTGAACATATATGCAGTTCAGTAATGAGTCAATTAAGACAAAAGTAATATAAACTTCCAGGAGTATGTTCACAAGACATCTAAGTTATTAGTAAATGTAAAATTTGCCTCAATATGTAACTGGTGAAAAGTAAAAATAGAAATAAAAGAAGAAATTAGCACTCTTGTGATGGAGGTAAACAGTATATTTACAAAAACTATATAATTCAATGGTTTATTCGAAAATAATAAAGGATAAAAAGTTAAGTTATATATTCACATGGCAATGTTTTTATTTCCATATAAGCGTCCTGCAATATGAGTTTTCTAAGCAGGAAAAATCCCTCTTGGACAATATCAGTAAATCTCCACTGCCCATCCCTCTCTGCACTCTCACTCCTCCTTTCCATTTAAATGACACACCTCCAAGGAAACCTGAGGGAGCAGCAAGGATCTCCTCTCCCAGGGAAACAGGTGGCGTTCCTAAGATAATTTTCAGCATATATAATGATCCTTTGGTTGTTAGTGAACAAAAACTGGAGGTTTCCAATGACTACTGAGGAAAGCAGTAAGTGACACTCAGCATTTGAGGCATCCACATTACATAAATGAACCAATAAAGCACCATGACTTCTCCCCAGATTAAAGAAAACTGGTGTTGGTTGTGGGGACAGATCAGTGATAAGAAAATACTTGTCACCATGGAGCTGATAATTTAGGAAAGGAAGATTCTACAGGAAATTAAAGAGAATACGTGGCATGTCAGGAAATGTAAAGGATGATGGAGAACCATAAGTTGGGAAGCTAGGGAGTAAGGTCATTGGAGAAAAGTGGGCTTGTGGAACTAGATGACAGGCAAGCTCTGAGGAGCAGATATCTGAGAAGTGAGAGTACCTGGCACAAGCACTGAAAGATGAGGGGCAACCATGAATAATGCTGTTATGAACATGGGTGTGAAGATGTCTCTCTGTGTCACTGTTCTTAGGTCTTCTGGGCATATACTCACTAGTTGTATTACAGGGTCACATGGCAAATCTATATTCAACTTCTTCAGGAACTGCCAAACAGTCCTCCACAGGGGCTGTACCACTCTGCATTCCTACCAACAGTGAATAAGCGTTCCTATCTCTTCACATCCTCTCCAACACATGTAATTCTCTGTCTTTTTAATAGTGGCCAATCTAATAGGTGTGAAATGATCTCTCATTAAAGTTTTAATTTGCAGTTCCCTAATCATTAATGATGAACATTTCTTCATGGTGTTTTTGCCATTTTTATTTCTTTTTGGGCAAATGTCTTTTCAAATCTTTTGCCCATTTTAAATCGGGTCATTTGTTTTTTATTGTTGAGTTGTAACATCTCTTTATATATCATGACTATTAAACCTGTATCGGACATGTGATATCCAAATATTTCCCCCTCCCCCCAAGTCAACTGCCTTTTCAAAGTCCTGTGAGGTACAAAAGTTTTAAATTTGAGTATGTCCCATTTATCTATTTTTTCTTCTGTTGCTTCTGCTTTGGTTGTGATGTCCAAGAAACCACAACCTACCACAAGGTCTTTAAGATGTTTTCCTGCATTTTCTTCTAGTAGTTTTATGGTCCTGGCTTTTCTATTAGATCTTTGACCCATTTTGACTTGATTCTTGTATAGTGAGTTAGATAGGGGCCCTCTTTCATTCTTTTGGTTATAGGTATCCAGTTCTCTCAGCACCATTTGTTGAAAAGACCGTTTCATCCCTTTAACATGGACTTGGTAGGTTTGTCCAGAACCAGTTGACCATAGAAGTGAGGGTTTACTTCTGGACTCTCAATTCTTTTCCACTGATTGACGTATCTATCTTTATGCCAGTACCATGGTGTTTCGACCATTGTACTTTTGTAATATGTTTCAGGCCTGGCAGTAAATTTCCTCCCATGGTTCTCTTCTTTTTCAGAGTGCTTTTGGCTATCCGGGTGCACTTCTCTTCCAAATGAATTTGGAAGGTGCCTTTTTTATTTCTGTAATGTAGGCTGTTGGAATTTTGATTGGTGTTGCATTGAATCTAAAAATCGGTTTGGGTAGGATTGACATATTCATGATATTTATCTTCCAATCCATGAACACAGAATGTCTTTCCATTTGTGTAGGTATTCATTGATTCCTTTGAGAATTGTTTTTGTAGTTTTCTGCATATAGGTCCTGTGCTTCTTTGAAAAAATTGATACTTAGGTATTTAAGTCTTTTTGTTGCTATTGTAAATGGTAGTTTTTCCCTGATTTCCTCCTCCGACTGTTCACACTACTATTAAAAAATTACTATTTCATGTTTATCATCTATCCTGCCACTTTGCTGAACTCATTTATTAGCTGAAGAAGCATTGCTGTAGACATTTCAGAATTTTCTGAATACAGGATCATGTCATCTACAAATAGTGAGACTTCTACTTCCTCATTTTCTTTTTGGATGACTTTAAATTTTTTCCTGTATAATTACCCTAGCTAGAACTTCTTATAATATGTTAAATAACAAGGGTGTTAGTGAGTATCCTTGTCTTTTTCCCGATTTTAGAGGAAAAGCTTTTAACCTTTCTGCACTGAGTTCAATGTTTGCTGTGGGTATTTCATATATGCCTTTTATCATATTGAGGAATTTTGCTTCTATTCCTATCATTTGAAGTGTTTTTTATCAACATAGGATGCTGAATTTTGTCAAATTCCCTTTTCTGCATTGATTGAGATGATCATGTGGTTTTATCCTTCAAGTTGTTAATGTGGTATATTAGTTTGATTGATTTTCTTATGTTGAAACTGCCTTGCATACTAGGAATAAATCCCACTTGGCTGTGATGTATAAGTCTCTTGATATGCTGTTGAATTTGATTTGCAAGTATTTTGTTGAGAATTTTTGCATCTATGTTCTCTAGAGAGATTTGCCTGTGATTTTCTTTTCTTGTAGTGTATCTGGCTTTGGTTTTAGGAAGATATTGGCTTTATAAAATGTGTTGGATAATTTCACCTCCTCTTCAATTTTTTGGAAGAGTTTAAACAGGGTTCATATTAATTCTTTTCAGAATTTACTTATGAATCCAGCTGGTCCTGGACTTTTCTTTGTTGGGAGATTTTTGATGATGGATTCAATTTCTTTAAATGTGACTGGTTTCTAAGTTCTATTTCTTTTTCTTTTTTTTTTATTTTTTATTGTGGGTAAAAATCAAATTTTTTACAATACAAACCAATATTTGTAAAATGGTATATAGATATACATGTGTATATGTGCATTTGCTTACATAAATGTTATTTTTTTCATATATATATTTAAAGATGCTTAGATTACATAAATGTTACCCAAATATTACAGGGATTCCCATGATCTCCACCTCCCATACCTCCCATAACACCTCACATCTTTCATTAGTGTGGCACATCACCTGCAATGGATATACACATTCTGGGACTTTGCCACTAAGCATAGACCACAGTTCACATCGTATACCACACTCTCCCACACAGTTCTGCATGGTATATGCTGATGTAAAATGGCCTATATCCGTCGCGACAATGTCACTCAGGACAACCCCCAACTCCTGAATAAGCCCCTGTATTACAACTGCCCTTCCCCTCCCCACCCTAAAAGTGTCTAGTGGCTCCTAGCTCCACCTCACTGTTATAATTTCTTCCATTGCTTGAATCACAATATGTCTACAATAGAATATGATTAAGTCCACTCTAGTCCATAGCTCTTCCCCCAATCCTGAGGGAACTGGAATGGTGATGTCCACTCCACCTCCAAGTGAGAGTAGGCTTATATCCCATGTGTACGGTGGATGGGATTATCCTGCCTTCAGCTGCAGGCTCTCTCCATTCCCTGGGATGGCCGTTGTCCATCATTGTCTCCTCATCAGGTGACTTGGTGAGTCCATTGAGCTGTAGAGTAGGAGTTGCAGCTCCACCAAGATTCCAGGCACAGGTGGCGCATAGGCAGGCCAGAGGCTCCAGTCTCTGGAAGTACACCTCCAAACTCCAACCTCACATATAGGTTTGAATAGAAGGGACTAATGGACCATGTGCAGGGAAGACTTATTTGAGTCCAACTCTGTTACTCTCAGGAGTACAGATTCCAAAGTAGAGCCCACTGATAAAGCATCAATCTCTGGGGCTATCCTCCCTTATATCTCCAGAGCCCTCAGGAGCCCCTCTGTGTGGGGTGATATCCACTTTGGTGTTCTATGAGATCCTACTGAGGTGTGCGTAAGCATTACGTCTGGGATGACCTCCCAACTCTCTTTGAAGTCTCTTAGCCACATGAACTCATTTGTCTTTACCTTTTCCCCCTTTTATTCAAGGTCTTTTTCCAGTCATGTTTCCAGTTGGCACTTGGTATTAATCCCTAATTGCCAGGGAGGCTCATCCCCGGGAGTCATGTCCCACATTGGGGGGAAGGTAATGCATTCATATGCTGAGTTTGGCTTAGAGAGAGGCCACATTTGAGCAACAAGGAGGCCCTCAGATGGCAACCCTTAGGCACCCCATAACAGTAGGCCAAGTTTCAATTACAAGAGCAAAGACTCACAAGGCTAGTCATCAATAACAAGAACACAACAGTGGGCCATTCTCTTTTGCCAGACACTGCCCCTGCACTCAGGGGACTGTTGCTGCTCCCTTGGACAATGTGTCAGAGCTCTCCAGGCTGGGAATTCAGTATTCCCTCCTTTATTGAGTGATTGTCTATCCACCGTGACCATGCCCCATCCCTTGATCATTTGAACAATTTTATATATCTTTCATGTATATTCAGATGAACTTATTCCCATGAATCCCCCATCTCAGACAACCCCCACCAATGATCCTCTGCAGCCCCCATTGTAACCCTACTATGATCTAAACCTTCCTTGAAGATGAAGCCCATATAATAACCAAATACAATTAATAGGAAAATGAAATAATAATGATAAGCTTAGATGCCAGAGATAAAATACAAAGAAACTCAGAAAAAAGAACTAAAAATAAAATATAATTATTGGATTGGGACATTAAAAAAAAAATGGGAAAAAACAAAAGAATTTTTTAAAAATTATTATTATCTAAGTTCTATTTCTTGTAGCATAAGGGTAGGTTGTACATTTCTAGGAATCTGTCCATTTCATCTAGGTTGTTCAGTTTATTGGCATACAGTTTCTCTTAATATCCTCTTATGATCCTTTTTATTTCTGTGGGTTCAGTCGTAACATCCCCTCTTTCATTTCTGATTGTATTTATTTGCATCTTCCCCACCACCACCTTTTTTTTTTTTTTTTTTTTTTTTTTTTTGGTTAACATAGCAAGGGATTTGTCAATTTTATTTTCTCAAAGAACCAGGATTTTGGTTATATTGATTTTCTCTATTTTGTTGTTGTTGTTGTTGTTCTCAATTTCATTTATTCCTTCTCTAATCTTTATTATTTCTTTCCTTCCACTTGCTTTGAGATTGGTTTGTTGTTCTTATTCTAGTTTCTCCATTTCAGTAAATTTTTTAGTTTTGCTCTTTCTTCTATTTTAATATAGGCATTTAGGACTATACCTTTCCCTCTCAATATTGCCTTCACTGTATCCCATAAGTTTGGATAAGTTGTGTTCTTGTTTTCACTTGTCTCAATATACTTACTGCTTTCACTTCCAATTTTTTCTTTGACGCACTGATTATTTAGGAGCATTTATGAATTTACTTCTTTCCTATTTTTGATTTCCAGTTTCATTCCATTATGATCTGAAAAAGTACTTTTTATAATTTCAGTCTTTTTATATTTATTGAGAGCTGCATTGTGCCCTAACATCTGGCCTATCTTGGAGAAAGGGCCATGGGCACTTGAGAGGAATGCATAACCTGCTGGCATTGAATGCAATGTTCTGTAAGTCTGTTAGGTCTAACTTATTTATCATATTGTTCAAGTTCTCTGTTTCCTTGTTGATCTTCTATCTAGTTGAACTATAAAATGATGTGATCAGTGTGTTGAAGTCTCCAATAATTATTGTAGAGATGTCTATTTCTCCCTTCATTTGCCAGAGTTTGCCTTATATATTTTGAGGCACTTTGTTTAGGTGCATAGACATTTATGACTTGTATATCTTCCTGGTGGATTGTCCCTTTTATTAATATATAATGGCCTTCTGTATCTCTTATAACGTTTTCACATTTAAAGTCTGTTTTTCCAATATTAATATAGCTACACCTGCTCTTTTTTTTTTTTTTTTGGTTAGTATTTGGATGGAGTATCTTTTTCCAGCCTTTCACTTTCATCCAATTTGTATCCCTGGGTCTAGGTTGAGACTCTTGTAAGCAGCCTATGGAAGGCCCTTTTTTTTTTAATCCCTTCTGTCCACCTATATCTTTTGATAGGGGAGTTTAATCCATTCACATTCAGTCATATTGTTGTAAATGCATTATTTAATTCCACCTTTTCAATATTTCATTTCATATGTCAGATAATATTATCATCTTTTTACTCTTTTGGTCATCCTTTCTGCTATTCTTTAATCTAGACTCCCCTGCAAGCCTCTCTCTCTTGTCTTTTTCTTCCAGGCTCTAAAGCTTCCTATAATATTTCCTGCAAAGGTAGATTCTTTTTTATGAACTCTCTTAGTTTCTGTTTGTTTATGAATATTTCAAATTGAAGAAAATTTTTGCTGGATAAAGAATTCTCAGCTGGCAGTTTTTCTCTTTCGGTATCCTAATTGTGTCATACCACTGTCTTCTTGCCTCCATGGTTTCTGATGAGAAATCCAACTGAGTCTTACTGTGCATCCCTTGTATGTAATGATTTGTTTCCCCATAACTGCTTTCAGAATTTTTTCTTTATCTTTCACTTTTGACATTTTCAGTAGTATGTATCTTGGAGTAGGTCTATTTGGATTGGGTTACGGTGCTCTTAGTGGACATGTAAGTTCATTTCTTTCATGAGAGTTGGTAATTTTTCAGCTGTTATTTCCTCAAATACTCTTTCTACCCCTTTTCCCTTCTCTTTCTGGGACTCCCATGATATGTATGTTGTTGCATTTCATGTTGTCATTCAACTCCCTGAGCCCCTGCTCAATTTTTTCCATTCTTTTCTCTCTTCAATTCCAGCTATACTGTCTTCGGTATCATTTATTCTTTCTTCTCTCATTTTGAGTCTACTGCTGTATGCCTCTAATGTGTTCTTGATCCCATCTATTGTCTCTTTCATTCTCATGGGCTCAGTTACTTTTCTATTCATGTTTTCTTTTTTTTTTTTTTTTACCAGGAGGTCCTGGGGGTCGAACCCAGGTCCCTCCATATGGGAGACGGACGCCCAACCATTTGAGCCACATCTGTCCCCCTCTATTCATGTTTTCAAATTCTTCTTTGTTCTTATTCAATGGCTTCTTTTTTTTTTTTTTTTTTTTTCCTTTCTTGAATAATCACAATTTTAATTCGATAATTCAGAGGACCTCTTTTTACATGACTTCACGATTCTTTACTGCATGTTTACAAAGCTCAGGATTTTTTTTTTTCAAGGAAACCATTCTGATTTTCAAGACATTATTGGGCTGTTGCATATTGTGCAGAATTCAATGGCTTCTTCATGTTGTTTATCTGTTTAGCCATATTGTCTTTCAACTCATTCGTTTGATTTCAGAAATTTGTGTGCATCTCATTAATTAGTTGTTTCAAATCCTCCATCTCTTCTGGGGCTTTAATATATTTTTTTCTCCTTGGGCTATGCCTTCCATTTTCTTAGTATGACTTATAATTTCTTGCTGTTGTCTAGGCATCTGATTAGGATGCTAGTTTACTCATATCTTCAATTCTCTCTCTTTTGCAGGGACTTAGTGGCGGGAAGCTGTGTTTTACTGCTGCTTTTTGATTCTTGGTTCAATCAGATGATTAGGATTGTCCTTGTTAGTTGCTCAAAACTGGTCTTTCAACTCAGTATTGAGTTTCTAACCTGCTTCCTAGGGCCTTTGTAAGGAAGGTTATAAAGACCAGGAAAAGCTTCTCTTTATTTACACTTAATTTTCTCATGTGCACATCCTCGGTCTGCCAGCAAATGGGACTCTTTGGCAGCATCACAAAGGACAGCCCAGAACCTTCCAGGACACCCTGCCAGTCCCAGGCAAGGAACTCGGACCCCTGTCCATCTATAATGGCACTGTGCAGCGCATCCTCGCCACCCTGTGATCCAGATCCTTCATGGTAATGTGCTCCTCGATTGTCTGGTGCCACCTGGCAGACACTTTTATATCATTTCCCAGGATTTCCAGCCACAGTGGCCTGGGATGTGATCCTGCTCCTGGACCTGAGTGCTCTCTAGGAAGCCAGCAGTGAGGGCACAATCATCTGGGTATCCCCCAGGCATCAGCACCAAAGCCGTTCCTTGAGGAGGGAGACAGCATATACATGGGAGGGCAGCCATGACTCTCTCCAGGGCATTCGCTGTGTGCCCAGGGGGGGATCACACAAGCTGGTGTCCCTTGACCCACCAGCACCAACCTGAGTCATCACGGGTAGGCGCGGAAGGTCATTCCGTGCCCGGCCACATTCCCACCTGGGCCCTAGTTGTGGGACCTTCAGGTCCCAAATCTTTCCTTGTCCCACTCCAAGGTTGGAGACCAGTCAGACCAGGGAGGATTTAGAGAGGACACCCCCATCCAAGACACAATCCTTATGGGGCTGGGTCATCCTGAGGCAGCTCAAGGAAATTTCAAAATCCCCGTGTGGCAGATTACCAGACAGGATTACTATGGAGCCCCAGGGAGGGCATCTACAAGTCGCCCAGGCCTTGCCCCAACTGCCTTCATCTGTGTGGTCTGAGGGGAGCTGGGATGAGGCTGGGCCACATGGGGCAGGAGGTGTGCCCTTGCCACAGTGTCATCCAGATCCATCCCACTGCCCTTGGTGACGGTGGTTGGGGCCACCAGATGGCACATCCTATCATTTCATTTTTCTGAGTCCCAGGTAACGCCAATATGTGAAGCAGACATTTGCTAGCCACAAACACATGATCCTCCCACCACAGATTATTTAGGGCACTCTTGTGAGAATGACTGCTCTAGTGATTGGAAGGTGGCTTAGGGTACCAGTTCCCCAGGTGCTGCCTCACCTCAACCTGTAGCCATAGACCTGAGTCTTGTGGCACTTAGATGTATCTCAACTCCTTCCCGGCTGCATGCCTGAGACCGAGCTCAACTCTGCACACTGCACCTCCTGCATCCAGTCCAGGAGTGCATCCTGGAAGGCTTTGGCCCTACAAATCCCATTAGCCCTCTTGGCGCTCACCCCACCCCCTCTCTGGGAGTGGGAACTGCCTATCAACTCCAAGACCTTGATTGGATTAAAGGGTGAGGGGTTGAGTGCACCAACATGCAGAGCTGAAACGGACGTCTTTGAATCATTGCACTGAATGTGTGTGAGTGCGTCTGTGTGTATGTGCCTGACTGTGTCTTAGTGCATCGGGACACTCGTGTCAATATATTTACTGAGACCTCTGCCACCCATTCAGTGCCATCTTGTCCTTCTTGTTTCTCTTCTTGCAACTTCTGTCACCCCTCCCTTAGCAAGGGATTTTGCCATATTCTGTTGCCACCAATGTGCAGTGCCCCTGCCTGGGATGTTGCTGTTCATGGTGATTGTTTTCCGTCTCTCCTCTGTGTTTTGACTCATAGATCACCACAGCACTGGTAGGCAAGGTGGATTTGAGCTCCTGAGGTTGAATTCAGGCTTTGGTCACTTTTATTCTTGGATGAATTTCCATTGCTCCTCAGATTCTTAGATCAAGATGTGGCTGCGGGCACTGATTGAATCACTCTGTATGGCAGTTTGATATAGTTATGAATTCCCAAAGTAGATATTGGATTATGCTTGTAAACTGGTCTGTTCATCTGGGCATGATTAAGTTATGCTTAGGGCTGTGACTGGGCCACATCAGTAGGGCTTTGAGCCCTGCCCTTTGGTGGGTGGGGACTCAGAGATAAAACTACATGGTAGAGCAGAGGAGTTGGTTGGAGTATTGAAGTTGGAATTCTGATATGGAGACTTGAGCTGGAGCCCTGGGAAGTAGGCATACAGAGGAGCTTGGTCATGAGGAAGGAGAGGCCACAGTAAAAGAGATGAGCTGTTCACAGCTTGCCTTGAGGAGAGAAGCAAAGCCTAGAGAGCCTCATAGTCTACAGCTGACCTTGTGGAGGAAACAAGGAGCTGAGCCTGGAGAGAAACAGAGCACCAGGAAGAGAGGAACCCAAGAAGCCTGAATTCTGGCAAACTTCAGCAGCTGTCTTGCTCCAACATGTGGCAACAGACTTTGGTGAAGGAAGAAACTTATGCTTTATGGCCTGGTAACTGTAAGCTTCTACCCCAAACAAATACTCTTTATAAAAACCAACCAATTATTGGTATTTTGCATCAGCACCCCTTTGGCTTACTAATACACTCTGTCACCAGTGTCCTCTGCTGTAATGGCTAGGGTTTCACATCTAGCGGCCCATTCTCACTGTCCCTTTGTAATTTCCTCTTTGGGTGTAAAAGAGGACATAGGCTTGCTGGTTCAGGACAGAAGACTTATCACAGGCCGAAACCTTAGCATCATCCATCATGCCACAGGTTACTCCCAGCTTTGATGTAACAGAGGTAACATCCAGTGTGACAAGCATTGTGCCATTCGGCTGAAGCATATATGTTCGCATGTTGAGTACCTCTGGATATTCCATATCCTAGGCAATTTTATGGCCTTTGAAATCTGAGAAGTGTTTCAGGACATGGATCAGGGCCTGTGGTGAGGTGTGCAAAGTCAATACCCTGGACACCCACCCCTTCCTTTCACACGTGCTGCAAAGATAGGAATCTACACCATCCAGCTCTTCAGACTTCACCAACTATTACAGAGCTTGGTTTACAGTCTGAGCCACCTGGTTATCCAGGAAAATATCCATGTAGGGGTCAAAGGTGTCAAAATTCCATGGTGGTAGAGACACTTCATCTGAGATCTGCAATACCCTCCAAAGATGAGTATACATGTCTTTTTTCATCATTCAGCAATCTATGATTCCCTCTTTTTAATGTTGATCAGTGAAAGAAGATCAAGCCAGATGCTTTTTCATTATTTCCTTTTTGATAAAATTCCTATATTTCCATGCTTCCCAGAAAGCTGACATTTTCCTCTTTCTAAATACAAATGTAGCCACGTGCATGTAAAGATAAATAGGTGTCTCCTTGAGCATCTCTCTTTTAAATTTTTTTACAGGGGAATTTGACTCTTAACTAGAATTCCTAAAATTCGTGTTTACAAACATTCAACACTGTGGAAAATCCACTTCCTATGTCTGCTTTGGGTTCTGTTTTATTTAGATTCTTTTGCTATTTGTTTTAGGAAGTGACTTTTCATGAACTTTTTTTTAACTAAAATATTTAACCCATTGGATCCTTTAAGATGCAACAGCCACTGGGTTGTCATGATTGATTGATTTTCCCCAGTGTTCACTGGATACAGCTGCATCATCTCATAAATAAACAATCCTGTTCTGTATGAAGTTAAACACTGAAATTCTTTATAAAATCTAGTCTCACATACTCTTGGATACAGCTCCTGGCTGCTGTTGCAGTGTCTGGAAGTGACAAAGGCTAACAAGTTTTCATAGGATGGTAATATTATCTCCAGTATCTCCATACTCTGTGTAGTCCACAAGGATTTCCTCCTTTCCATTCTGGGATTTGATCATTCCCAGCATTTCATGTTTTCCATGATATTGAGGCAGGTTAGCATAAGGAAAAGAGGGAAGACAAGTCACAGCTGAGACCAAAATCACAGGTGGGACCCAGCAGAGAAAACGGCTGACAGAACACATGGCCACAGGACCCTTTGGCCTTTACCTGAAACTTCCTCAGGTAAAGGCTGCTAATAAAGAACAAAGCCAGGAAGACCCTATGATGCCCTGGCCATGAGGTCCCATTTGGAGCTCTTTCCAGTTTCAGTGGAAAGCCCCGGATAATGCAAAAGAGGCCTCCCATTGGTCCCCAAGAGCTAACAGGTGGGGAATGTAAGGCAACCAATCAGAACAGCAAACAGCTGGGGTCTCTCCCCAACATTAGTAAAAGGGAGGAGGAAAGGTCTTAAAAGGCTTAACCTGGGGCCCCAATTGTGCGACTCACCCTGTGCCACACCCACAATCCATGTCTTGGACTGTGTACTTTTCTACATTTCTTGTTTCTTAATAAACTCTTTACTCCTTTGCCTGCCCTATGGCATGTCCTTAAATTCTCCTATGCAACATAGCCAAGACCTAGAAACCCAGAACCCAGAGTACTCTGCGAAGAATATGTCTCAAATGTGAATATTTTCAAATCTTCAGCTTCTCTTATGTCTTTTTATTTTTGATACATGTAACTACACATTTAAATTCTGTTTAAATTCTGAAACACTTTTCCTCCTGGTAACTTGGGCCTTGGCACATTACACTTCCAATGCCTTGATTGAATGTTGACCCATTAATGTAAAGATTCCTTTTCCCTAACAGATATATTTTGACATGTGTCTCTCTAGGGAAATCTGTCCCTAGATGACAGAAAATTTTAAATGGGGTGAAACTGTAAATTTTTCAACCTAAATGTTTCTGAGTTTCCTGAAGGATATCTCTTTATCATAGAATTCATTGTGCAATTAGCTGGATTTTCAGACAATTCTTAAAAAACTGCTTGTTTGATGGGACCAAGGCCCAAAAAAACAAAAACAAAAGCCCCCAAAAACTGTTTTACCATGTTGGTCATTTTCACACATAATAAGTGGTCCTTTCTCATCCCACACATTTGCTATGTATTCTTTCCTTCTCAAATTAAGATGGGCTTTCTGTGGATGGTACAGTAAGATCTCTGTTTCAGGAAAGATAATAGATGACTGCTTAATGATACCATGTTACAAGCTCAGAACATATGCAGCCAAAAACACAGAGATGCATATTTTCAGGAAGGTTTTTCATGTCTTCATAAAGATGCACTTAATGACACATGGGATTCCTTGCCTCCACTCTCCACTTACCTATGCCTTCTATAACTCCAAGAATGTTTTACTCCAAATGCTTCTCACATGGACCACAAAAACACATACTCCCTTCATCAAGGAATGGATAAGGAACCCAAATCCCTTCACCCACTCCCAATACTAAAACACATGTCTCACAAGAACATAGAGATGCACACAGACATGGCAATCTTTTAAATGTACACACTCAACTCACCGTTGCCTCCATTCACATAAACTGCAAAACCCTCAATACATGTGTTTCATCTCCAAAGCTGTGGAGGATGTTCCAGCCCAAGAATCCAGAACAGTCCTGAGGGTCAGGATGTGTCTGAGGTGACAGCAGAGCTTACTGCCTACAGAGGGACCATGTTGACCTTAAACATTAACTGGGTGTTATGAGAGAGTGTGTGCTGTTATCAGTGTGAGGCGCAAAGGAAGAATCAGACAAGTTGATGTATTTGAAGCAGGGGGCTGCAGCTCGCTCAGGCAGTACAGCACTGAGGTTGCTGTGACCCTGTCTTTTATTCATTCAATATCATAGCATCTAAAAATAGCTAGGCTTTATTATTATGGTTTTTAAGCAGTGACTCTTTTCTCATGCAAGCACATTGACCTTCCTACTTGTACTCCCTATTCTTTTAGAAAGATAGGGAACTGTTTTCAGTTCCCATTATGTTTCTTTCCCACATTCTAGCTAGACCAGGAACTGTGTTCAGTTCCAGGCATGCGTACTCGCCTCGTGGGTTCATCTGAAGTTCATTTAGCTGTCTGTTTCTTCCTACAAGTGTGAGTTTAGGAATGGCTAGGAATTGTGTGACTCTCCTCCAAGTTGAGAAAAGCAACCTCCCTTTCTGGGAGCAGGGTTCACAGATCTTTCCTGCTGGGAGCTAATATACCCAATGGGCCTCAATTGCAATCAGGTCACTTCCCACATAAATTTGCAACACGTATCATATACTGATGTATATAATATCAAATGAGGAAATACAATATGCTGAAATCAGTAATATCCAGTGCAATTAGATGCAGTATTTCTATGCAACTCAGAAGGGTAGAAATAATATTTTGATCCAAATACAATGAGTGATTCTTGCATTCTCATGATACGCAAAATTGCATCCTTATTAGAAGGCCAATCATCTTGCTTCCAACCTGTTGCAGAGAAGGATTTTTAAAGTATGTTAGAGGAATTTAAGACATTAGCAAGGCATAGAAATGTATTTTTCCATTGAAAAACAACGAAAAAGGAGAAATAAAGAATTGGAAATGATGAATCAATATATAAAAAGTATCTATTATAATGGGAAACTGATATATTACCAAAAAATAGACATTACTGACTGCCTAATTCTAACTGTGAGTAGCCCTATGCAAATTTAAACTATCTTCAGATTTTGATTTCTTAAGAGAAAATTTACTACAAGAAACACATCAGATTTACATATGGCAGCCACTGACATCGCTCTTACATGCCCTGATGATTTAAGTTCTGTAGATGTTGCATCTGAAATGGTTCTAAACAGCATGCCATACTTGATATTTAAAAAGTCATCATTGCATTTGCTCCTGTGAAAGTGATTCATGAATTTTGCTTGGTTCAATTTTGTAACAAAAAAATGTGAAGTCACATTCATCTATTTATTTTAACAATGCCAGAAGTATTTGGGTCCTGCAAAAGGAATTTCCGTAAGCTGCAACTTATTATAAGTTGCTTAACATCATCTCAGGGCCACGATAAAATGACAAACATGGCAAGTCTCTCGATTGAAAATGAGATAAGCAAAAAGGTATATTTTTAATATTCTATGGACAAGTTAACTTCCTTAGGAAGGAAATTAAAATCATAATACTTTCTGATTTGTGTATAAATAAAACATTTTAATTTAAAATAATGTTGTGAGCTAGAATATAGCTATTCTTCACTCTTCCAATATATTTTTACCTTCTTTAATGTTGTTGGAAAAGGTAATGATTAAATAATTTAATAAAAATACATATACAGGGGCTCATATTCCCCTTTCCCCTCTGGTGGATGAGGTTTTGTGGGGTGGAAACCATGTCCCAGTATTTGGTATATTTAGGTTCTGGCACCATATGTGTTTCCTCTTTGAATCCCTCCTGGGATATCTCCCCCAGAAGCCATCCTGAATCCATAAAATTTTCTGCAACAACCCATGATTTAGACCCATGAAAATCATCAATGAATATCTTTTATCACAAAATAAATCTTACTAAAATACTATCGGAGAAAGTAAAGAGGAAAAAAAGACTCAGGAACAGTCTAGAAATGAAGATTCTGTGCCATATGCCAGTTGAGCCCTGAATTTCTGCAGACTTGCAACACCTAATCTTCAGTTCATTGGACTCACCCAAGACAACTAACAAGGAGAGGATGATGGACAATACCCATCCCAAGGAACAGAGAGTGTCTGCAATTGCAAGCAAGATAGTTCCATCCATCTGCCCCATGGGATCTAAACTTCCTCTCAATTAGAAGCAGAGTGGGATTCACCATCCCAAAGTCCTCAAGATTGTGGAACAGACAATGGACTAAAGTAGACTTATTATTAATCTACTATAGACTTACAATCATTCTAGCAATGGAAGAACTTTTATCATTGCTATAAAGGTGGTATCTACCAGAGGTTGTGTGGGATAAGTGAGGGAAGAATAAGTGTAATATGGGAGCATTTTCAGGACATTGCACTTCTCCTGCATGAAATTGCTGTGACAGATATAGGTCATTGTATATTTTGTCATAACCTACAAAATTGAGCAGGACAGAGTGTAAACTTTAATGTAAACTGAAATTCATAGTTAGTAGCAGAGCTTCAATGTGTGTTCATCAATTGTAACAAATATGCCACACTAATGAGGGATGTTGTTGATGTGGGAAAGTGTGGAAGAGGGAGTGAGTGAGGCATATGGGAATCCCTTATATTTTTCATGTAATAGTTATATAATCTAAAGCTTCTTTGAAAATAAAAAAAATTAATTAAAAAAAATGCCTGTAACGAAAATCTATCAAGTAATCCAATCAAAGATCCCTCAACTGAATTTAAGGCAGTCAAAGGATATCACACCCAGAGGAATAGATTAGTTTACACACATAATCTTTCTGTCTTTGGGATTCATGAAATAATCTCAAACTGTCACAGAAGGTGATTAGTAGACTTAGTCATATTTAGACCTGGATTTTCATGGTACTGTCACTCAGTCACTATGACAGATGCTCATCATGCAGGACAGTATTCCTTGATATTCATGCAGCATGCAGAGGGTGAAGCCCTTGTTGCTCTCTCCTCTATGGGCTTTCAGCACAGGGCACTCTCCTTCAGTTAATTTGTGATCAGTTAAGTGGACATAGAGATTACGTTCTCAGCTCCCCATAAAATAATCCTTGCAAAATGGACAACTTAAAGACACCAGCTCCATTAGCCCTGAACAAGAGAGTCAGCCTGTCCTTTGAAGTTTAAAGCCAGACATTGACTGCTCTCTAGGTACAAAAATCCCAGATGGCATCTCCTTCCAATAGAAGCCTGTTTTGTCTGTACAGAAATTGTGTCGTTTAGTGTAGCCACCTTCAACAACAGTCCTAGCTAGATCTTCCATATAACTTGCTGCAGCTTTTACAACAGCATCTGCTGCTTCACCTGCACTGTGATGTTATGAGAAGACTTCTTTCCTTAAACATCTTGAACAAGCCTCTGTTACCTTAAAACTTTTCTTCTGCAGCTTCCTCACTCCTCTTAGCCTTCACAGAGTCAAACAGAGTTAGGGCCTTGCTCTCGATTTGGATTTGGTTTAAGGGGATGGTGTAGCTGGTTTCATCCTCTACCCAGACCACTAAAACTTTCTCCACATCAGCAATAATTTCATTTTCTTATCATTTCCTTTTCACTGGATTAGCACTTTTAACTTCCTTCAAGAACTTGTCCTTTGCATTCACCACTTGGCTAACTTTTTGGCACAAGAAGAAAAGTTTCTGGCTTATCTCAGCCTTCTACATGCCTTCCTCATAAGCTTAGTCATTGTTAACTTTTGATTTAAGGTGAAATACAAGGACTCATCCTTTCACTTATACACTTAGCAGCCTTGTAGGGCTATTAATTAGCCTAATTTCAATATTGTTGTGTTTCAGTGAAAAGGGAGTTCCAAAGAGATGGAGAGTCACTCATTTACTGACCTAAGATAGGCATAGGGTAAAGAGTTATGCTTATAAATAGAGTTCATGTTTGGGTTAGGTTTAGTATTAAGATTATGTCTAAGTTTAAAATTAATGTTAAGTCTAGAGTTTGGTTTAACTTTGGATTTGGTTGTGGTTAGGTCCACATTACAGTTAGAATTAGAGATAGTATATGGTTGGGGTTGGGTTTAGAGTTAGGAATAATATTGTTAGTTTAGACTAGGGTTAATCTAAAAAATTCTCTTCATTGGCTTTAAGGGCAAGAATTGGGAATGTTGCTTACTGGTCTTCAGAAGTGAACCACTTCTGAAGACAAGAGGGGTCCAGAGAGATAGGTTTCAATATTTTCAAAAACCATCCATCCTTGCTCAGTCTCAGGATCTTATGCTGTTCCAATTAGGGCTATGACTGACACAGTAGACTTACTAGGATTGAGAATTCTGCCCTTACTGTGTGCACTGCATCCACCTCGGTAGCCCATGAGGGATGTAGATGGAAGAAAAACTTAGGCAGAGAGGGAAGTTTGCTTATACTGGCACAGCTATAGTCTGCTTCAGACAAACAGGCAAACAATCATGGCCATTCTTTATTTGCAGGGCTATTCATACACTGTTGTTATCACTTAAATGTTACACAGAAGGAGCACAATTAGATACAAGGCCTACTGAGGGGGAGACAAAGGGCTCTGTGAGCTAATAGCTGATTCAGCAGTTGGGCCACTGCCCAAGTCTTAACCCTCACACACTCAACCCTTACACAGCTGCTGCCCAAGTCTTAACCCACACATACTTTACCCCAGAGGACAACAGCTTTAGCAGCTGTGGGGTACATTGTACTAAACACTACAGCAGCAATATAGACAGTAATAACATAGAAGTATGCATTTTAAGCCTATTAGGGTTTCTCCAAGAGCTTATTTTTAAGTATTTAGGGATTTTCACTGGTTTTGTACAGGGTTCACCTGTGATTTCTGGATATTTTGTACTTTGTGGTTCATTTCTTGTAGGGTTTTTTTAATAGATTTTTATTATTAGGAATATATATGCAACTTTCAATATGTATTAATGCACATGTGCTCCCTTGTGCTGCAGTAAGTAAACCTAGGGCCATGTGGTTTTGTAACACAACACAGCAAGTTTAATCAGGTTCTTCTGTTAACTGGGCAATTGCATGTTCTGAAGTATTCAGGGCTTGGGCAGTGTGATGCGCCAAGGCCTCTTCATTTAACTCAATTTTGATGGCCCTTCCCTTAGCAAGGAGAATAGCTAATGGGTAAAACACTAGGGTGTTCATTTGGTTTTGTGTCATCTGTGATATACTATGTTTCAATTTTGGGGTTTCTGAACTAGAGTGGAAACAATGCAACCTGGAAAGAAAGGGCCTGCTCCAATTGGTTGGGAGGAATGGCTACCCATGGGGCTCATAGACTTACTGGTATCCAGCTGGCAACTTGTCGGTGGGTTTGGTCCTGACATATGGCTGGTTATTTCACCAGTGGGAACTGCCTACTGCTACTTGGGTAGCGTTACATAAATTTGGAGGTACCATCCCTGTTAGTTTTTTGAGATTCCTCTTTTGTTTTACACACATTGGAGCAATGCTTTGCAGATTAATATGTTTAGCAGGGAGCCAGCCCTATTTATTATACAGGGTATAGCTAAACCATGGAGGACACAGATTCATGTCCTCGTGAAGTTTTATAACATGCTGACGAATTGCTTTCCATTTTGCTGTTGTTCGGTCAACTGTTTCTAACTACGTTCAATTGTCCTGTGTTGCACGAGTGATACTTCAAGCCAAACCATCGACCAAACTGGCCAGCAGTTTAGTGTACACCTAGCAGTGGGACACATTGTATACTTCAGCATAGGTATGGGTCCAAGCCAGCAAGTTATTAGGAGAACTCTTAGGGATGGTAAGACAAATTTGTAAGTGTAACTAGGAGAGACAGAGCATGCCTATTTAACAGGACACATCCCAGCTGGTTGTTTTTAGACAGCAAAGTGCTACTTTGTGGTATACACCCAGGGTAAGTATACTATACCCTCGGGCTTTCTGGCACAGCTAGTGAGACATTCTTTTCAGCCTGTAACAGGATGGGGGAACTCATGATGGGCCATAACGCTAGAACGAATGTACGTTTTAGTATGGTGGCCGCAGTGGTAGGCACGGTCACTGTAAACTTTAGTGGCCATACTTCAGTAATTCAGGGGGTTACAGTTAATTGACACTGTGCCCTGTCTTTCCAGGGTACTACCAGAGCTACCCATCGAACATGGGGAGATTTTAAAGTTTAGGGCCATGATGCAGAGACTGTTTCTCCTCCGTGAATTATGGAGGGTGCTGGCAGCAGTATTTGTCCTTTCCACACATGTGATTTTAAAAGTGGATCCTTTGTAGGATGTAATTGAATGGGGGCAGCTGCACGCTGCAACAGGGTTTTTATTGGTGTTACTTCTCCCTGCTGGGGTTGTTTATTTAAACGTTGTACTACCAACCAAAGGTGATCACGCCACCTCCGCAAGGTTGGAATTCTTTGGGCTGTTGCAAGCAGGCTTGTTTTAAGAAGGTCATTATAATGTTTAATCATGCCAGCTGCTAAAGGATTGTAGGGCACGTGGTATACTTACTGTATGCCCTGTCGGAGGGCCCATTGCTGCACTATTAGCCCATTGAAATGGACCCTCTGTTACTTTTTATAGTCAAGGGCCAGCCATACATGGCACACAACTGTTGTAATGCTTGCACTGTTACAGCTTGGGTTACCTAGGGGGTAGGATACACACAGAGCAGACTTGCAGCCATGTCAACGGCCATAAAAGCATGTCGGCACTGTCGACTTAAAGGTAATGGCCTGATAAAATGTATCTGTTTTCTCGTGAGCAGGACATGGCCTCACTCAATTTGACCCATAATCCTGGGCAGTGGTTTTTGATGTAACATTGGGGGCATGCACGGCACACTGCCTGTGCGGCCTCCGCATTCACAGCCAACTCTCAAAGGCATGCAGCCTTTATCATCATGGGGACTCCAGCATGTAGGAGTTTTTGGTGCAGCTACACAGCCGTGTCCTGAGCTCTGTTTACCCACAGGGTAAGCTTAGTCAATTGATTTACTTCATCCTTACTTGGATGCAAAAGGGGGCAGTGAGCAGCTACATGGTATACTGTTTCTTCCTCAGACAACCCTTATCTTTATAGGTTTTCCTACATGGAACATTCTCACAGGCGCTGATGGGTTATTGACCAATCTATGTGTTTCCATCTTGGCAGCCATAGGGTAAGACTTTTAAATACCACTTAACTGTTGGCACATATTACTAAGGGGCTAGTTTTATGGCCCACTACGAGCCATGCGGCCTTCAATTCAGCCCATTGGCTGCTTTGACTAAACTTTAATATATATCAAATGGTAACGGTTAGAGGGCATACGGCTATGGCAGTTTATTGAGCTGACTGTTTTTGGTTGGCTTTATTATTATACTATGCCTGTTTTGGCACGGTACCTACCCTGGCTTTGTATGGGGAAGTTTCCTTCATGGGGACTTGCAAGGGGGTTTCTGGGTTCAGTGTTTTATCATATGTTAAGGGACCTAAAACTTGTTGCAATTCTTTACTCAGTGGACTGGAAGCAAAAGTGCTTCTCTGTTTTAAATAGGCCTCCTACTTGGCCTGTGTTGCTGCCTGTGCCACACATCTTGGTGGCCGGGCGATCCAATTCTGCACCTATCTCTATATAGGGTAGGTGGTGAATATTTTTACCAGGGCTTCCTGGGTTATGGTTTTACTATTTTGTGCGGCAGCGCACATGGCTGCCAAATGCTTCTCTATGAGACTATAATGCTTTTCTGCTTGTCTCCATAGCTGACACCAAAATCTTATTGGCTGTCGCAGCCACTTAGTCTGTTGCTATAAGGCCCAATCATAGCCCTTTTTTGTAATGTGTACATCTAATTTAAACGGGCAGGTGGGTCGGCTACTAACAAAGTTTGGGCTTGTTTAATAGGCCTTTTGGCTTGTACGAAGGCCTGCTTGACTGTCCAGTTCTATTCAATTCTTTTTTTTTTTTTTTTTTTTTTTTTTTTAACATATAAAGGCTTTAAGACCTATGCCAATTGGGGAATAAACACCTGCTTGTAACTTAGAAGACCCAAAAAGGTCTGCAGCTGTTTCATTGCTGTGGGGCATGGAAAAGTTTGAATCTTATTAATTACTGCTTCAGGGATTACTTTTGTTTTACCAGACCATACAATACCTAAGAATTTGACAGACAACCCAGGCCCTTGCAACTTTTCCTGATTTATCACCCATCCTTGACTTTTGAGGTGGGCAACCAGAGTGGGAACAGCAGCTTCCAAATCTGCAAGAGAATCAGAGGTTAGCATTACAGCATCAATATAATGATACTCCTGAATAGTATTGGCATGTTGCCGTTTTTTTAGGTCTTTAGCTATTAAACCATGACAAATGGAGGGGTTGTGAACTTAGTTTATGGGCAATACAGTAAAAGTTCACTGTTGGCCTTCCTATGTGAAGGCAAACTGACCCTGTGCTTTATCAGCAATAGCAATGGAGAAAAAGGCATTTGCCAAATCCAAAACAAAATGATAAGTTTTTAGTGTTAAAGTATTCATTAGGTTAAGAGTAGAGGGCACAGCTGCATGTAAAAGAAGAACCATCTTGTTTAGCTCTTGATAGTTAATAGTTACGCCATGTCCCATTAGGCTTGTGTACAGGTTACATCGGAGCATTAAATGGGCTCTGGGCCTCACGGAGGATTTGTATCTTGACTAGTTTTTTAATTGTTTTTGATATTTTTTCATGCCTTCCTGGAAAATGGTACTGTTTTATGGTTATTGTTTTGCAGGGGTAACACATTAGGGGTGTGTCTAGCATGTCCCCACACCACGGGTTTCACTGCCCATACTTGTAGATGGAATTTACCAATAGTGGTTTGCAGGGAAAAGTTTTATGTTTTTTTTTTTAACACATTTATACCTAGTATATGCTGTGGGACAGTAGAAATGTACACAGAAATGTACACAGTGTACATTTGCTAGGGCAACTGTCTAATTTCTAACATTACTTTTGTTTGGATGACTTGCAAGGTGCCTTGTTTGTTATAACTATAACTGTTTACATAGGCATAGGTACCTGCAAATTTATCCAGTTGCCCATAAAGAAGGGTGTATTCTGTATCCATATCCATAAGGGCCAAGACATGCTGTATATTTTGTGGGGAATAGTGGGTTGCTAGCTCCATGTGGGGCCTCTGGTTTTTCTGAGGGTCCCCATCTCAAACACATCAATCAGCCTTTATTTTATGTAAAGGTAAACACTGGCTCTGTGGCACATCCAGGGTTCTCTAGCAGGTAGTCACTGAATTGTGCAGTTTCTTTGACTTGCTGTGGTTTGGGGGCTTTTCCTGCTCATTGCTGAGCAGGCTGTAGCTGTTTCCAAAGGTTTAACAAGACCACATTCGGTTGCTCATCTATTTTAGTTGGGTTTATCCTGGTGGCTACTAAATCATTTCACATTTGCTTCTGTGTGACCTTCACAGTACCTCTTTTATAGTCCTGGCCTGCAGACTTAGCTGTTTTACAAGACGGGGCCACATTTTTCCTTGTCGCCACCAGACGGACCTTGGTCTGTTGGCTCTTGGCCTTGCCGAGGCTAGCCATCATGGCTGTCACTTCATGGATCTGGTGCCCCACATACGAGGTTAAAAAAGCCATCAGGGACCCCAACAAGGGACCAGTAGCATGTTGCACGAGTAGGTCCTTTATCCAACTCGTGAACCTCTTGGCATCGGGTCCCTGGTTGTTAGTGTTAAAGACAGCACTGTGTATGCCTATTTCCCAGACTACTTGTACGAGGTTAGCATGTGTAGTTCACTGGCTCACCAAGTCTGGCAACTCCCCTGCATTATTCCAGACTATACAAATGGCTCTTTGGAGCCATTCTATCAATGTGTGATCAGAGTTTCCCCCAGCATGCCACTGCACATTTAAGAGACACTGGTACAGCAGGGGATGGCCCATAAGCGATGCTAACTTTTTTATTTCAATCCCGGAGCACACAATGCCATCTATGCCTGTGTTTCACAGGCACAGCAACTATGCAGGTATGGGCTCTCCCAGTTTCTGCCAAAATTGCCATCCCAATTTAACTATATTTGACTGCGTATAGGGATGGTACATGGTGTATTGTACCAAGTGTGGTTGCCCAATGGGGTATTTCCCTTGCCCCACGTTCTGATTGTGTTTTACTTTTTGTGTATGACTGGATGAGTTTGTCGGATGGGTCTCACTTCTTCCTCCTCATCTGAACGACTACCAGCCCACACAGCTTGGCACTTCAGCTGCACATGTGACTGCTGCAGTTGCTCACACAACTGGTGAATTTTTTCCCCCCTGTTTTAACGTTTCTTGGGTGGTATCTCAAAACAAAGATAGGAATACCCATTTTACCCACACAGCAGTGTGTGGAGCTTCATTTCCCCTATTGCTACTCGGCCTACTACAGCACACTTAGCAGCACTGTGGGGTTGTTGGTAGGTATCACATCTGGACACATACACCACTGAGATAACCACTTGGCTACAGCAGCCTACACACACAGTGGGGAACACCTAGGGTCCGTACTCCCTACCTCCTCAGCCAGGGGATCAGTGGGAGAACATGTCAAATCCTTCCGACTATGTCATTTGTGCACTGCGTCAACCTTGGGAGCCTGCGGGGGAGGTACACGGAAGAAAAACTTAGGTGTGGAGGGAAGTTTGCTTATACTGGCACAGCTGTAGTATGCTCCAGACAAACAGACAAGCAAGCATGACCGTTCTTTATTTGCAGGGTTATTCATACACTACTGTTATCACTTAAATGTTACAGGAAAGGAACACATACTGAGCAGAGAAACAAAGGGCTCTGTGAGCTAATAGCTGATCCAGCAGGTGGGCTGCTGCCCAAGTCTTAACCCTCACATGCTTAACTCTTACACAGCTGCTGCCCGAGTCTTAACCCTCACACATACTGGCACTATGCTCTTTTAGAATTTAACTTCTGGGCCTGATCTTCATATGGTCTGCCCTCTGGCTCCAGGAGATGAGAGTGTCTTTATCTACTAATAAGGACACCCAGTGAACTTTCAATTGGTGATTAACTATCCTTGGTCTTTCACTATCTTTCTACAATGCTTTGAATTAACCCATTGCCCTGCATCTCTGAGGCCTTAGACATTGCACCCTGTAGCACACTCCCTTCCCCTGGCATTCATTCCCAGTTCCTCCCTGATGAAAGCTGACACTTGTACTGCTACCACACAAGGGATTCTCGGTGCTGCATATTCCACTAGTGAGAGAGCCTTCATGACCAGGCAGGTTATGCAGCTCCAAAATCTCATTTTAGTGTCTGCTTCCTGGGACGAGCCCACCTCTGTACCAACTATTGTAGGTCAGGTTCCTCCCCAGTCTCAGACTCTGAGATTTGCCTGGAGGGGTTATTGGGAGGGCTTTCAGGAGCTGCATCTGAGAGAGAGTTAGAGAAGCAGGATTAGGTGAAGGGAGATGTTCAACTGCAGGCAGCTGCAACAAAACCTCTGCTGATCAATTCTCTGGGAAGGCCTTTCAGAGATGTTCTGAGGAACCAGGTTGTACTTCCTACCCTGACATCACCTGCTTTTATGCTTGGAAGGCCCCTGGGGAACAGGGCATCAGTTTATGTGAGACAGTTCCCTTTGCCTTTCCCAAGTCAATTCCTCGGGAGGGACTCAAAAGTGAGTCCACACTCCCAGCAGCTGGGGAAATAAGTGCGTTAATCTTGAATGGGGATCTGTGCAGTGTACAATGACATTCCCTAGAGTTAAGGTGACCAAAAAAAAAAAAAAAAAAAAAAAAACTGGGATGGATGGATAGCCCAGGAGGTGGGACTTTCAGTACTATGAAAGCAAACTAGGACAGTTGGTCATACTTATTAACATATTTAGTAACATACTAAAAGGAGATTCAAATTTGCCAACTATAATTTTGTCAGTAATGCTGATTACAAATTAGTAGAAAATGCACAAGTAGTTAAGATGCTGGGCCACTGGAAGAACTTTCAAACAGCAGTTTAACTATCAAAAGCTAAAAATCAGTAGCATTTCTGTACACCAATAATGAGCAACCCAAGGAGGAAATAAAGAAAAAATTTCCATTTACAATAGCAACTAAATGAATCAAATACCTAGGAATAAACTTAACTAAATATGGATAGGACTTGTATGCAGAAAACTACATAACATTGTTAAAGGATATCAAAGACCTAAATAAATGAAAGACTAGTCCTTGTTCATGGATAAGATGTGTATACTACCAAACCTGATTTACATATTTAACACAATCCCAATAAAAATTTAAAAAGCAGTTTTTACTAAATTGGAAAAGCTATTTATGAAATTTATTTGGAAGGGCAGGTTCCAATAGCCAAAGATATTGAAAAAGAAAAATGAGATTGGGGGAATCACACTACCTGACTTTAAAACATACTAAAAAGCTACAGTGGTAAAAAAAAAATAAAAAATAAAAAAAACTCCATGGTATTGGCACAAGGATAGACAGACTGACCAATGAACAGAACTGAGTGTTCTGATTTAGATCCTCGCATACATGGTTAATTGATATTTGACAAGGCCACCCAGCCCACTCAAATGGGAGAGAATAGCCTCTTCACCAAATGGTGCTTGGAGAACTGGATATCCATATTCAAAAGAATGAGAGAGGATCACCATCTTACACCTTACACAAAAATTAACTCAAGATGGGTCAAATGTCTAAATAAAAGCCAATACCATAGAGATCCTGGAAGATAATGTAGAGAAGCATCTAAGAGATCTTGTAGCAGGAAATGGTTTCATATACTTTAAACCTAAACACTGAGCAATGAAAGAAAAAATAGATATGTGGTACCTTCTCAAAATAAAAACTTTTGTGCTTCAGAGGAGATTGTCAAGAAAGTGAAAAGGCAGCCTACTCAATATGAGAAACTGTTTGGGAACCATCTGTCTGATAGGGGCCTAATATCCAGCCTATATAAAGAAATCCTACATCTTGAAAATAAAAAGACAAACAACACATTTAAAAATGGACAAGTGATTTTAATAGACAATTCTCCAAAGAAGAAATACAAATGGCTAAAAAGCACATGAAAAGATGCTCAACATCACTAGCTATTAGGGAAATGCAAATCAAAAGTACAGTGAGATATCATCTTATACCCATTATAGTGTGGCTATTTAAAAAACAGAGGACTACCATTGTTGGGGAGGATGTGGAGGAATAGGAACACTTATCTACTACTGGTGGGATTGTAGAATGGTGCAGCCGTTGTGAAGGACAATTTGGTGGTTCCTCAGGAAGCTAAATATAGAACTGCCATATGATCCAGCAATCCCATTGCTGGGTATATACCCAGAAGAATTGAAAGCAGGGACATGAACAGATATATGCACACCAAAGTTCATAGTGGCAATATTCACTATTGCCAAAAGTTGGAAGCAACCCAAATGTCCCATGAACAGATGAATAGATAAGCAAACTCTGGTATGCTTATCTATACACACATATATATACACACACACAATTGAATATTACTCAGCTGTAAGAAGGAATGCAGTATTAACACATGAGTTAACATGGATGAATCTTGAAGAACTTACGTTGAAAGAAGTAAGCTAGGCACTAAAGGAAAAATAATACATGACCTCACTGATATGAATTAAGCAAATTTAGCAGACTCACAGAGCTAGAGTCTGGAAGATAGGTTTACAGGATACAGAAAGGAAGTGTGCAGTGGATGAGTGTGACATTGGTGCAGTGATGTGAATGAGTTTGGCGGTGCTGGTCTGTGAGGGGGTGTAGGTTGGGGGTAAGGGTTGGACTACTCATGGAACTGAGAGGGATGGTTGGGTGAAGGAGCAGATTAACTGCGGGGCTTTGGAGGTCCGTGTTTAAAACTACAATGTTGTGAATGTTCTCTTGGCAAATATAGCAGAGGAGGGTTACTAGTGAAGGGTGTTGAATGTGAGGGGCGGGTACATGGGTAGGGCACACTTGGGGCAGGCTTCTATGGAATATGTAAGTGTTCATTTTATCATAGTGTGTTATATCAGTGGGTGGAGACCCACACAATAATCAAGAAAATATCAAACTCCCATCCTGGAGTGTTCTCCTATGTTCTCAATTAGAGGGACAAGAATTTCCTGAGAGCACAGACAATGCCTAATAAAGGAAAACAGACCAAATATGTCAAGACCTCAATATTATTGCGAGTAACTATGAATCTTAATCTTCAAATATTGAAATTTAGCAGTTATCATAGGTTCTAAGGCGAGGGGTAGTGAAGAATGGAATAGATGGACTGTAGTGCATATTTAGGGCTTTAGAATTATTCAGCATGATCTTGTGATAACAGATACAGGGAACTTCAAATTTCATCAAAACCTTTAAAGGTATTTGATCCAAAAAGTAAACCATAATGTAAACCATTCACCATGGATAGAAGCAATGCTTCAATATTTGTATATCAATTGTAACAAATATACCATCTGTATATAAAATGTTATTAATAAGGGAGAGGGGGAAAGGGGGAGGGCATTGGGTATATGGGAATCATCTATATTCCCTATGTGCCTTTTCTGAATCCTAAAGCTTCTTTGAAGTGAAATGAAAAAAATAAGACACTGGAGGAATATATGGAAGAAAATGTCACTATATACACAAGACAACAGATCTTACAGTGAAAGACACAATGTCTGAAAAATTTTTTTAATTATTATTTCACTTTCTTATTAAATTTATTTGGTTATTTTGTCGGCTTCATTTTTGGAGAGGTTTTGGATCACAAGTGGGTCACAATAGTGGCAGGGGAGGATCACTGGTGCAGGGTCAGTGATCAGGAGATGGATGGGAAGGGATTCACCTGGGGCATACCTCTAGGGTATATGAATATGTTAAAGTGTTCATGGGACATTGTCTCAGTGGGTGGAGATCCACACAATAACTGAAAGAATATTGAATTCTGAGGAGTTCTGCTGCATTCTCTAAGAGGACAGCAAGAATCCCTCAAGTGAAAGGGCAGTCAGTGCCTAGTGAAGGAAAACAGACCAATATACGAGGCCCTTGATATTAATGATTGTACTTATGAACCTTTTCTTGTGAAATGGAAAAAGCCTAATATTATACACTGCCTAAGAGTTACCTCCTGAAACCTCCTTATTGCTCAAATGTGGCCTCTCTCTAAGCCAAATTCAGTGTATAAATGCATTAGCTTCCCTCCAGCATGGAACATGACTCCCAGGGATGAGCTTCTCTGGCACTGAGGGATTATTACCAAGCACCAACTAGCAAAGCATCTGGAAAAAGACTTTGACCAAAAGGGGAAAATGGTAAATACAAATGACTTTTTAGAGCTAAGAGATTTCAAAGTGAATCAGGAGGTCATTTCAGACAAGTCTCAGCAGGATCTCATTGACTGACACCATTAACAGTGGGAGCCTCAGGGCTCCTGAGGGCTCTAGAGACATCCAGAAACTATAAGCATGGCAGCTAGGTCAAGGATTTGGCACCCTGTTAGTGGGCCTTACTTTGGAATTTATGCTCCCCAGTGTAACAGAGTTAGACTCATTTATAGGTTCTCAACCTATGGCTCTTCTGCCCCTTTTAAGCGAACCTATAATTTACACTATACTTTATAAGTATATGTCCCAGAGACTTAAATATTTGGTCTCTCCATGTGCCAGTTGAGCCCTAAATTTCATCAGAGGTGTAACACCTACTCTCCCATTCATTGGATTCACCCAGGACAACTAAAAAGGAAATGATGATGGACAATGCCCATTCCAAGGATCAAATACTGTCTGCAACTGCAAGCAAGATAGATCTATGCATCTGCCCCATGGGCTCTAAACTCCCTCTGAATTAGAAGCAGAGTGGGCATCACATCCTAAAATCCTTAAGATTGGGGAAATAAAAATGGACTAAAGTAGATTTATTATTATTCTACTACAGGTTTCTTATTATTCTTTCAATGGAAGAACTCTTCTCATTGATATAAAGGTAGTGGCCAACAGAGAGTCTAAAAGATAGTGTGAAAAATAGGTCGAATATGGGGGCACTTTCAGGATATTGGATTTGTCCTGCATGACATTGCAATGGTGGATACAGGCCATTGTATATTTTGTCATAACAAGTTGTGCAGGACAGAGCGTAAACTATAATGTAAACTGTAGTCTATGTTAGCAGCAGTGCTTCAATATGTGTCCATCAATTGTAACAAATGCATAACACTAATGAAGGTAGTTGTTAATATGGGAAAGTGTGGGAGTGGGAGGGAATAGGTCATATGGGAATCCTTTATATTTTTTATATAATATTTATGTAATCTAAACCTTCTTTCAAAAAATATATGGAATATATTGTAACATTATAAAATTAAACATGAACAGTAATAACATTATTAAATCAAATTTATATAAAAATACACACAAGAATATAGCAAGATATAAAATAAAATAATAAATATGTACTTTAAATTTAACTGGGCATCTGCTTATTTTTTTCTAAATCAGACAATTCTCCCAGTGAGGTAATATGCAAACATATGAAAAATAGAAAGAATAATAAAGTAAACCCATATGTAACTATTATGCTTCTTGGACAATTATCAGCATTTTTTACTAATTATTTTAAATTTAATTTCTCTGCCTATCATATGCTTCAAGCTGTAGGAATAGAGAAAGAAATTGTGCCCTTAATTAACTTGTTCTCAACTTGAAGAAACAGTACAACAGTGATCAATTAACTGGTGAAGAAGTGGGTGATAGAGGGGGTGATGTTGATTGTAAACTTCACAGGAGTTTGGGAAAGGGCAGGTCAGTGTTGACTGCTGTGGTATTGGGTAAGATGAGCCCAGAGTTGAGACTGTGTTAGTACTGGTAAAATGTGTATGATAAAGAAGAAAAGAGTAGGCATTCCAAGAAGGGTAGCCATCATAACTAGGTTTTATTCACTTCATTTCTCTCTCTATTTGAAAGCACTCTGATTCACTTTGTAATCTTCAGGACCTAGGGCAGTTTTCCACCATCAGACTATTATACATCAAGCACTACTGCAAATTCCCTCAGAAATGATGAGTTCTTGGAGTTGTCTGTGTAATAGGTGATTGGGGACTTACTAAATATTTCTTTAATTGAAAGTAGGCTTGGGGAGATTTATAAATTGATAAGAGAAACAAAATTCAATTCAGTTGGCCAGCTTTATAATAATGCTTATGCAAATCCATGGACACTTGAGTTTAAAGGCACGTGTCAAATTAAGGAAAACACAGGAGGTTGATGCTATATATTATCTTCTGATTTAACTGTACATTCAAAATGGTCTATCTTCTATGTGAGTGCTGGTTTAGTTTGCTAAAAGCTGCTGGGACCAATATACCAGAAATGGGTTGGCTTCATTTTATAAAGTCAAAAGCTTAGAATTCTGAGGCTGTGAAAATGTCCAAATCAAGGCATCAAAGATGCTGTCTCACTGAGGTTTGTTTGCTGGTGATCCTGAACTCCTGCCATGTGGCAAGGCACATGGAGGCACCTACTTCTCTTCTGGGTCTCATTGCTTCAGATTCTGGCTGCTCCATCTGTGGTTTCCTCTCTCCTGTGTGCCTTCTCTTTTATTCTGTGGCCTTTCATCTGTGTGTCTCTGCTCTTAGTCCTCCATTTAAAAGACTCCAGCAAGAGGACCAAGACTCCCTCTGGAGCACACCTCCCTGAAGTAATCCAATCAAAGCACACACCCCCCAACCAAATCCAATCCAATCAAAGGGTCCTGTAATCATAGGAATGAATTCACTTCAAGAACATCTTTCCTGGGATTCACAAAAAGACTCAAACTGTCACAAATACCAACACAATATATAGGGTCTTGTATACTTAATATGTTTTCATTTTTTAATTCCTGAGAACTTTAAATGTAATGTCAAATACAAGGATGCAACTTCAAAATATTTCATTGAAATATAATATACAAACAGATCAAGAAACATTAAATAATCAATACCTTCAGTAACTTCCCACATCCTCTCTTCCAGTCACCAACTCACACTCAAGAGTAATCACTAGCCTGACTTCTAACAGCATGAAATAATTTTGCCTGCTTTTGTACTTTATATAAACAGAATCATACAGTAAGTACTTTCTTTTGTGTCTGGCTCCTTTCATTCAACATTGTATTTGTGAGATTCCAGGGATACTCATTTTTAAATAACTTTGTTATTACACAAGTAATATATACTCAACATTTAAAATTTATAAACATGTATTTTTTCAAACAAATATCCTAAATCAATTCAAGGAGTTGAAGGAAAATATGACTAAAGAGATAAAGGATATTAAGTTGACACTGGGTGATCATAAAGAAGAATTTGAAAGCTTGAACAAAAAAATAACAGAACTTATGGAAATGCAAGACACAATGAATGGGATTACCACTACATTAGAGGCATACAACAGCAGATTTGAAATGACAGAAGAATGAATAAGCAAATTAAAAGACAGAAGATCTGAACTTGAAAAGACAGAAGAACACAGAAAGGATTGAAAAAAATTGAGCAGGTGTTCAGGGAATTGAGTAGTAGCACAATGCACACTAACACATGCATCAAGAAGGAGAAGAGAAAGGAAAAGAGGCAGAAAGCGTATTTGAGAAGATAGTGGCCAAAAATATCCCAACTCTGAGACATGGAAACTCACATAAAAGAAATGTAACACTCCAAAGAGAATATATCCGAATAGACCTATTGCAAGACAAATACTTATCAAAATGTCAGATATCAAAGAGAATTCTGAAAGCAGCAAAAGAAAAGCAATCCATCATATATAAGGGGTGTTCAATAAAAGTGTAGATTTCTCATCAGAAACCATATGGGTGAGAAGGCAGTGGTATAATGTAATTAAGAAAATTAAAGCAAAAATTACCAGCCAAGAATTCTTTATCCAGCAAAATTGTCCTTCAAAGACAAGAGTCAGTTTAAAGTTGTCACAGATAAACAAAAACCAAGAGAGTTCCTTAACCAGAGGCTGGCCATACAAGACAGAAATAATGAGATATGACAGTTGAAAGTCAAAGGAAAAATGGTTGAAGTAAGGAATGCCTTTACAGTAATAACATTGAATGTTAAAGAATTAAACTCCCCAATCAAAAGACACAAGCTGACAGATGGAAAAAAAAATATGAGCCAGCTATATGCTCTCTACAAGAGAACCACCTTAGATCCAAGGACACAAACAGGCTGAAAGTGAAAGGTTGGAAAAAGATATTCCACACAAACTGGAACCAAAAAAGTCCGGGCGCAGCTCTACTAATATCAGGCAAAACAGACTTTAAAGGAAATTTTTTAAAATTTTTGTCTGAATTTGTTTCAGAAATAAAGACATTATATATTAATTAAAAGAGTAAGTGACCAAAAAGAAAAAGCAATCACAAATATTTATGCACCTAACAAAAGTGCCCCAAATAAAGGATGCAAACACTGGCAAAACTGAAGGGAGAAATAGATATTTCTACAATAATAGTTGGAGACTTCTGTAGACTACTCATATCAACAGATACAAAAACTAGACAGAAGATTAATAAGGAAACAGAGAACTTGAACAATATAATAAATGAAATAGACCTAACACATTTACAGAGCATTGAACCTCAAATAAGCAGGATATACATTCTTCTCAAGTGCTCATGCATCTTTCTCCAGGATAAACCACATGCTGGTTCACAAAATGGACTTCAATAAATTTAAATAGACTGAAATTATACAAAGCAATTTCTCTGATCATAATCGAATGAAACTGGAAATAAATCATAGGCAGAAAATGGGAACTTTTGCAAACATTTGTTGGCTAAACAACACACACTTAATAAGTGGGTCAAGGAAAAAATTCCAAGAGAAATCAGTAAACATCTCAAGATGAATGAAAACAAGAACACAACATAAAATGCTTATGGGACCATGAGGGGGAAATCTGTAGCCCTTAATGCATATATTAAAAAGGAAGAAATATATAAAACCAAAGGTTTAGTTCTCTCTGCCTTTAGAGGAGAGACAGAAATGGCCTGGGAAAAAAATCAATGTTAAGACCGTGAGTAGAAACTGCAGCTGCCACTGCTGGCACCCATACCAACCCCAAGAGTAGACAATTTTGAATTCTCCAACATTGGGCTGGTGGCTACAGACAGGGGGTGCTGCAGGAATCCACCTCCCCATGAAATGGGAGAAAGAGGGATGCAGCCCAAGGTCAATTCAGCTTTTGACCGACAGATTTGGTTTGCTGTGTCCCATGAGTACTTCAAGGTCAGGTTGGGCTGTGCCACTGATTGCCTGGGTAGCCAGTGTCGGACTAAAAAGAACCAACTCTCTCAATCATTCTCCTTACTGACTGGGATGGTTGTTGAGGAAGCAGAGGGGAGTGGAGTTACTTCCTACCCAGGAAAAGGGAGGTGGCTGCTTGCAAAGGTTGCAGAAAAGCATCTGAGAAAGTTTGAATTACAAAGCTCTGAATAGCCTCCAAGCAGGAACCTCTCCCACATTGCTGCTGTCCCTGTTGCAGCAAATGCACCCTAACCAGGCTTCCAATTTAGAAGCCTGCTGAAGATCGCCATCTTCTACAGAACAAGGAAGTGCATGCAAGGACATTAAAAGCAAATAAGTAAGAGAACTTTTTTCTGGCCTTTGCAGGCTCCCTCCCCAAAGCCCTTGGAAGTGGGTTAGCAACACATTACTGGGTCCAGGGCCCAGATTTGAGCAACTAGCAGGGATAATCCTAAAGACCTAGAACAAGATGAACCAAGAATCAAAGAATAGCAGCAACACATAGCCCTTACCACTAAATTCCTACAAAAGAGAAAGAAATTGAGCATCAGAGTAAAGTCGCAATCATAATCGATGCCAAGACATCAGCAAAAAATTACAGGTCATATTAAAAAAATGAAAAAAAAATTGGCCCAAGCAAAGAAATATATCAAAGCTGCAGATGAGACACAGGATTTGAGACAAACTAATCAATGAGATTCAGACAAATTTCCAAAATCAAATGAATGAGTTGAAAGACAATGAGGATAAAGAGATAAAGGACAACAAGAACTTTTATCTGCTGTGTTGCTTGGAGGCTTCCTCCCAGGCTCCAGACATGGAAACCATGAATGGGCTTGTGATTCATGCGATGGAGCTGCTGGTGATCTGCAATTATGGCCCCATGGTATGGGAAGACATCAAATGGTCCGTTCAAGAAGCCATGGTTCCTAAATGATGAGGAAAATCTCAATCATCAACTTAGAAAGCACATAAGGAAAAAGGCACAGTTGGATGAACAAGGACAATTTCTTGTCGATTCATATATGATGATTCCAAAACTTATAATTTGGTTGCTGCTGCAAGCAAAGTTCTCAGTCTCAATGCTGGAGAATTCCTCCAAATGTTTGGAAAGATATTTTTTGTCTCTTGTCAAGAACCTGGATATGATACAATCTTACATGTCCTGGGATCTAATGTCAGGGAATTTCTGTAGAACCTTGATGCTTGCATGACCACCTACTGCTATCTATAAAGATATACATGCACCTTCCTTTACATGCACTGATGCAGAAAAGGGCAATGGACTCATTCCCTATTACTATTCAGAGAAAGAAGGACTTCAGGACATTGTCATTGGAATAATCAAAACGGTATCTCAACAAATACATGGCTCTGAAATAAACATGTAGATTATTCAGCAAAGAAATGAACAAGGTGATCATACTCAATTTTTAATTGAAGAAAAAGAGCCAAAAGAAGAGGATTTTTATGAAGATCTTTACCAATTTGAAGTAAATGGTACCCAGGAATCACGAATCAGACCATATACCTTTCACAAATCTTTTCCTTTTCACATAATATTTGACCAAGAACTAGTGGTCACCCAGTGTGGCAATGCCTTATACAGAGTGCTCCCCAAGCTCCAGCCTGGGAATTGCAGCCTTTTATCTGTCTTCTTGTCTGGTTTGTACTCATTTTGACATTAATATTCATGGAATTCTTTCACATATAAATATGGATTTTGTATTGAGAAGCAAGGAAGGATTGTTGGATGTAGAGAAATTAGAATATCAGGGCGAACTAACTGGGATTGAAACCAGCTGCTTTTGTCTCAAGGGTCAAATGATCTACTTATGTGAAGCAGACAGCATACAGCATACTTTTTCATGTTCACCAAATGTGATGAACCTGGATGATCTGCCAAGGAGAAGACTCTAACTGAGTGACATCCCTCTGCATGATGCACTTGCTATCTCATTCTTATTGGAGAACAATTCAGAGGAATGCAAACTGACCCAAGAACTGGAAATCCTCACAGATAAGCTGCAGTTCATGTTAAGAGCCATGGAAGATGAAAAGAAAAAGATAGACACATCGCTGTATTCTGTCCTTCCTCCTCCTGTCACCAATGAGCTGAGACATAAGCATCCAGTCCCTGCCAAAATATATGACAATGTGACCATCCTCTTCAGTGACACTGTGGGCTTCAATGCTTTCTGTAGCAATAATGCATCACAGAAGGGGCCATGAAGATTGTAAACCTTCTCAACCACCTCTAATCCAGCTTCGACATACTGACTGATTCACAGAAAAATCCACTGGTTTATAGAGTGGAGCCTGTTGGTGATTAATACATGACAGTGAGTGGTTTACCAGAGCCAAGCATCCACCACACATGATCCATTTTCCATTTGCCCTTGGACATGATGGAAATTGCTGGCCAGGTTCAAGTAGATGGTGAACCTGTTCAGATAACAATAGGGATACACACTGAAGAGGTTGTTACAGGAGTCATTAGAGAGAAGATGCCTCAATATTGTCTTTTAGGAAATATTGTTAATGTCACAAGTAGAACAGAAACCACTGGATAAAAGGGGGAAATATATGTGTCTGAATATATGTACAAATGTCTTATGATACCAGACAGTTCAGATCCACAATTCCATTTGGAGCACAGTGACCCAGTGTCTATGAAGGGCAAAAAAAAAAAAAGCCAATGCAAGTTTGGTTTCCATCCAGAAAAAAATACAGGAACTGAGGAAACAAAGCAGGTAGATAACTGAACCTTAGATTGCAGGATGAAGAGGACTGCAGCTGAGGTTCCAGTTATCCTCTAACACATGCCCAGCGTAGAAGCAATTCTTCCATATGGATAGATATTTTGCTTTGCCCTCTTCAATTATCCAAAGCCTTTTTCCTAGATATATCTCTCACTAGTCGTTATTCAACTTTAGTTCTGCCTTTGATCATTTTTTTAAAGATACTTTATCTGAAGTCTGGCTAATGTTGGCTTCAGGTGCCTTAAAAACTACTACAAGCATTACCCTACATGGTGACATGGAAGTAGTTAGCACCCAATCATTATTTGTTGAATTTAATTAGCTGAAAATGAACAGTGTTTGGCCATGTGTATGTATATCATGTATATCATGGTTTACCAAATCTGTTTAATGCTTCATATATATGCATATGTATGTTTTAATGTCTATAACATATAATAACGTTTATATAGTATTGGTGTGTATTGTTTTAGAAATCATTTTCTAATGGAGTGAATTCTAAGATTTTAGGGGGAAATGCAAATCATTTTTACTCCTAAAGTAAGAATTAATATGCCATGCTAAGAAAATAGTGCATATTTTGAAATAAGCTAATTTCCTCTCAGAAATATAGAATTTACACATTTTTAAAATGTGGCAGCTCACTCAACTCAGGTGATGAATAAAATTCTTCTAAAAATACTATCTTTTATATCTTACCCCTCTTACTGATTGTCATTTACCACATGCAGCTGTCAGAGAAAGCTGCACCATTTCACATTGGCTTTGGCTAAATGTTAGGGGCTCTAAACACAACTAAGAACAAAGCTGAAAATCACTGCTGGGAAACTCCTATTAGAGTGTTTTTCAGGCCTTTCATTCTCAGAAATGAGTTTATTTTACTTAGTTTAAAAGAATGTCCATATATCCATGGCATCATGTTCAGAAAATTTATTTGAATTTCAATATAGAATGCATTCCTGTTGGAATAATAGCCATTATTCTTAAACATATCTGCCAATTTATATCAATCTTTTAAAAATATAATGCAACAGCATTTGTGTAAAAATGTTTTCTTTAAATTTTGTATTTTATATCAGCACATTGGTATATGTATAAATGTTCCATGTTAGTATGTAAAAGAATCTGCATTAAATTGGTTTTTTTTTTTCACTTATCAAAAGGAAAAAAAAAGGACAAGAAGAAACAGAGCGAGCACAATAAGTATTCCAAAACCTAAGTAGAAAAATAACAAAGCTCATGGGAATGAAAGACACAATAGCTGAAATAAAAATAAAAAAAAACAAACAGTAGAGGCATACAACAGCAGATTCAAAAATGATAGAATAAAGAATAAGTGATACAGAAGACAAAACAACTGAAACAGAAGAGAGAGAAGATCAGAGAGAGAAAATAATGAAAAAAATTGAGCAGGGGCTCAGAGAGTTGAATAGCATGAAGCACAATAGCACGTGTCACAGGAGTTCCAGAAGGAGAAGTGAAAATGGGCGAGAGTATTTGAAGATATAATGACTGAAAATTCCCCAACTCTCATGAAAGAAATGAAATTACATGTCCAAGAATTACACCATACACCAATCAGAATAAATCCGAATAGACCTACTCCAAGACACATACTACTAAGAATGTCAAACATCAAAGATAAAGAGAAAATTCTGATAGAAGCAAGACAGAAGCAAACCATCATATGCAAGGGATGCCCAGTAGAACTTAGTGCAGATTTCTCATCATTAACCATGAGTCGAGAAGACAGTGGTATGATATAATTAGAATAGTACAAGAGAAAAATTTCCAGTTGACAATTCTTTTCCAGCAAAATTGTCCTTCAAATATGAGGCGAGTTTTAAATATTCACAAATAAACCAAAACTAAGAGAATTTGTAAAAAAAGAATCCAACTTTGCAGGAAGTGTTAAATGGAGTCTTACAACCTGAAAGAAAAAGCAGAGAGAGGCTTGGAGGAGAGTGTAGAAGGCAAGAATAGTTGAAACACTAACCAAAAGAGTAAAAACACAGAAAAAATAAGATATTACATATGTAAACCAAAGAATAAAATGGTGAAAGTAAGTAATGTATTTACAGTAACATCACTGAATGTGAATAGATTAAACTCACCAATCAAATGATACAGGCTGACAGAATTTATGAAAAAACAGGATCCATCCATATTCTGCCCATGAGAAACTAACCTTAGACCTAGGAATACAAACCAGCTGAAAGTGAAAGGTGGAGAAAAGATACTCCACACAAACAGGAACCAAAAAAAGAACAGGAGTAGCTATACTAATATTGGACAAAACAGACTTTAAATGCAAAAAAGATACCAGTGACACAGAAGGCCATTATATATTAATAAAAGGGACAATCCACCAGGAAAAAATAACAGTCATAAATGTCTGTGCACCTAACCAGTGCCCCAAAATACAAAAGGCAAACTCTGGCAATACTGAAGGGAGAAACAGACATCTTTACAGTAATTTTTGGAGACTTCATATATGACTCACATCATTAGATAGAACAACTAGACAGAAGATCAACAAGGAAACAGAGAACTTGAACAATATGATAAACAACCTAGACCTAACAGTTATATACAGACTATTACCTGACAAATCAGCAGGTTTTACATTCTTCTCAAGTGCCCATGGATCTTTCTCCAGGATAGACCACATGTTAGCTCACAATGCAGCTCTCAATAAATATTTAGAAATTGAAATTATACAAAGCACCATTTCAGATAATGGAATGAAACTGAAAATCAATAATAGATGGCAAAGGGAAAATTCACCTCTAAGCCATATGAATATGTTCAAGTGTTCATGGGCTGTTGTCTCGGTGGGTGGAGATCCACGCAATAACTGAAAGAATATTGAATTTCCACCCTGAGTACAAGGGCAGTGCCTAGTGAAGGAAGACAGACCATTATGCCAGATCCTTGATACTAATGGCTGTATTTATGATACTTTACTTATGAAATTGAAACTTAGCCTAGTATTATATATTGCCTAAGAGTTACCTCCTGAAAGACTCCTTGTTATTCAAATGTGGCCTTTCTTTAAGTCATGTAAATGCACTACCTTCCCCCCAGCCTGGGACATGACTCCCAGGAATTAGCCTTTCAGGCACCAAGGGACTATTCCCAAGTGCCAACTAACAATGAACCCAGAAAAAGACCTTGAACAAAAGGTGTAAATATTGGGAAATGGATGTGACTCAAGCAGTTGGATTCCCATCTACCATATAGGAGGTCCAGGGTTCGATTCCTGGGCCCTCTTGGTGAAAGGAAAGCTGGCCCACATGGCAAGCTGGCCTGAGCAGAGAGCTGGCCCATGCTGGAGAGCTGGCCTCTGAAGGAAAGCTGGCCCACACAGGAGTGCTGGTCCACACAGAGCTGGTATAGCAAGATGATGCAACATAAAGAGACACAGAGGAGAGACAATAAGTGACACAGCAGACCAGGGAACTGGGGTGGCGCAAAAGATTGAGCACCTCTATCCCCTCCAGAAGGTCCCAGGATCAGTTCCCGGTGTTGCCTAAAGAGAAGATAAGCAGACACAGAAGAACACTCAGAGAGCAGACAGCAAGCATAAAAACAAGAGGGGGAGGAGGGAAGAAATAAATTAATTGATAAATAAATTAATTCAATTAATTGAAAATATTTTTAAAAGGGGAAATATTAAATATAAAATGAACATTTATGGCTAAGAGATTTCAGATAGAGTCTGGAGGTCATTCCACATTATGCTTAGGTATTCCTCAACAAGATCTCATTGACTGCTACAGTAAACAGTGCCTCAAACAGTGGGGCTCCTGAAGGCCCTTGAGACATCTGGGCATTATAGGCAGGGCAGACAATCTCAGGAATTCAGCACCCTGTCAATGGGCCTTACTTCGGAGTTTATGCTCCTCAGTGCAACAAAGTTGGATTCATTTATAATTTCCCTAAACATGGCTCTTCTGCCCATTTTATTTGAACCTATAATTAGCACTATACATGTTAAATATGTCTTAGAGACTTAAATCTTTGGTCTCTTCATGTGCCAGTTGAGCCCTAAATCTCAGGAGAGTTGCAACCCCTACTCTCCAGTTCATTGGACTCACCCAGGACAACTGACATGGAGATGATGATGGACAACACCCATCCCAAGGAACAAAGAGTTGTCTGCAACTGCAAGCAAGATCATTCCATCCATCTGCCCCCTGGAAACTAAGCCCATCTCAATTAGAAGCAGAGTGGGCATCACCATCCCAAAACCCTCAAGATTGGGAAATAAACAGTGGACTAAAGTAGACTTTTTATTATAGAATTATTATTATTCTAGCAATGGAACACTTTTTATAATTGATATAAATGTACTTGCTACAAGAGGTTTTCAGAGAAAGGAGAGGGAAGAATAGGAGTATTATGGGGACATTTTGGGGGCCTTAGAATTATCCTGCTTGACACTGCAAGGGCAGATACAGGCCATTATACATTTTGTCATTCCTTCTCTACTCTGCTTCAAGTGCCTTTCTGTGCATTAACCATTAACTGGGGTAGGTCTGCATTAGCACATGTTCATTTCATCTTATATCTGTGAGGACAATGTCCTTCAGCTGCCAAATCCTTTCATGTTTGATTGCTTCTTATGGACTTCAACCTTGTTAATATTTGCCAAATTGATCTACAGATTTAATGCGCTCTTTATTATACTCTCCATTGAATCTTTTGTAGAAATTTTCAACCTGATTCAAAATTCATATGGAACTTTAAGGGGCCCCAAAGAGCTGAAACAACCCTGAAAAAGAAGAACAAAGTAAAAGGACCCACACTTCCCAATTTCAAAATTGTTACAAACCAATGAGAATTTAGACAGTGTGGAACTGGCACAAGAATAGACATAGATCAATAGAATACAATTGAAAGTCAGATATAAACTCACATGTCTTTGTTCAATTGTGTTAGACAAGAAAGCCAAGACCATTCAATGGAGAAATAATAGTCTGCTCAACAATTGGTTTTGGGACAACAGCATAGCCTCATGCAAAAGAATGATATTGGATCCATACATCACACTACATAGAAATATCAACTCAGAATGGATCAAAAATCTAAAGGTAAGACTAAAACTATAAAAGTGTTAGAAGAAAGAATAGGGGTAAATATTTTATCAGCTTGGTTTTGGCAAAGGATTGTTTGACTCCAAAATCAGGAGCAAAGAAAGAAAAACATAGATAAATGATCAAACTTTTAAATTTTTGTGCTTCAAAGGATACCACCCATAAAGTAAAATTACAACACACAGAATAGGACAAAACATTTGCAAATCATATCTGATGAGGGACTTTTATTTAGAACATACATACAACAATTAAATGGGCAAAGGATATGAATAGACATTTCCTAAAAGAAGACTAATGAATGCTAATAAACATATAAAAATATGCACAACATTATTAATCTTAAGGAATGTGGATCAAAGCCATAATGCAATACAACTCCGTGCCACTAAGATGGCTAAAATCAAACACAAATAATAAAGAGTTGTTTTGGATATGGAGAAATCAGAACCCTCAAACACTGGTGGTGGGTATCTAAAATGATGTGGTGACTTTGGAGAACAGTCGGGCAGCTCCTCAAACGACTAAACACAGAGTTATCACATGATCCAACAATTCCACTCCTAAGTATATATCCAAGAATAATGAAATCATATGTCCATAAAAGCTTGACTGCAAATGTTTATAGCAGGATTATTCATGATAGCCAAAAGTTGGAAACAGCCCAAATATCCACCAATTGATGGATGGATAAACAAATGTGGTATTATATCTATGGAATGGAATTTGGCCTTTCAAGTACTAATACATGCTTCAACTTGGATGAACCATGAAAACTTTATGCAATTCACAAAAAAAAACAAACATGTATTTCATGATTCATTTATATGAATGTCCAGAATAGGAAAATCTGTAAGACTAGAGGTTGCTTAGGATTGTGATGAAAAGGGCAGAGTGTGGTGATAGATAAATGGTATAGGGTTTCTTTCTTGAGGTGATGAAAATGTTCAAAAATTGACTATAGCCAGCATATATCTCTGAATATACTTAAAAACACTGACTTCTACATTTTAAATGGGTAAACAGTATGCTATGAAATTGCATCTTAATAAATCTGTTAAAAAATCTGTATGAGCATCATATATCTGGTGATTATTTCTTAAAGAAAACATCAAAAGGGTGATCCACCATAGAAAAAAACCTGAAAAACTGGGAAAGATCAAAATTCAAAGTTTATATGCTTGAAAAGACATTTTAAGACAAAAAAAGACAAGCCACAGACTGATAAACATAGTTGTAAATCTTACATGTAATAAAAAAATTGTAAAGAAAATAAGGTACTCAAAATTTCACAAATAAAACAACAAGCTCAGGAGGGAAAATGTACAAGAGATTGGAATAGACACTTTTTCCAGGAACATAAGGAGTTAGAAAATAAGCACATTAACGGATACTTAACATCATTAGTCTTCAGTTAATGCAAATTAAAAGTACAATGAGATACCACTAAACACCTGTTAAAGTGGTGAATAATTTTTTAAAAAATCAAATAAACAATGCCAAGTGGTAGAGAAGATAAAGAGCATTTGGAAATCTCATACATATTAATAGTGATATTTCAGGATATCTCACTTTTCAAAAACACTGTGGTGATTTCTTATAAAGTAAAACACACCATGTGATCCACCAATTCAACACCTATGTATTTATGCTAGGATTTTTAAATTTTTGTTCATGCAAAAATCTGTACACAAATGTTTTGGTGTATTTAGCTATAATCATCAAAACTCAAAAAAAGAAAAAAACAAAAAACAAAAAAAAACACTTAACCATCAACTAGTAAACAGATAAAGAAACTGTGGTACATCATGATAATGGAAATCTACTCAGCAGTAAAAAAGAAGTAATTAGAGGTAAACATAGCCCACATAAATCTTAAATGCATTATGATAAGTAAAAAAGCCAGACTCAAAAGGCAACATACTATATGAATGCATTTGTTTGACATTCTGATAAAGGAAATATGAGTGACAGAAAACATCTCAGTGCCTGCTAGTGTTTGGGAAGTGACAAACTGTTGACTACAATGGAATACAAGGGAACTAAAAGGGTGACCTATATCTTGAATGTGGATGTTGTTACAGGACTGTAAACATAACTGTACACTAAAGGGTGAATTTTATGCATATAAACCATACCTTATAAAAAAGAACAGTGGAGTGAAGTCACTGGTATGTCATAGTGAGACACTCCTGAGTTGTCTTCCCAACAGCAGTATTGAGCAACAAGCAAAACCTAGCACAGCCATCTTTCTTAAGGCTCCAGAAAACACATAAAGAGTTGCATTAACTAGGCAAGTAATGAATCATAAAATGGCAACTTAAAAATGGAAGGAAAAGTATACTGTGCCTTTTCAAGACCCTTCTGACATCCCTCACAAGGAGCTGGCCCATGCTCCCAATGAGGTACCCAGGTCCCAATTCTGGAGAGAGCACATATTGGGTGAATGTATATCTGTGACAGTCTGTCTGGTGGCAGCCTGTAGGAATGAATTAGTACACTCATCTCAAGCTTAACACCCAGAGCACTATGGAAGAGCAGTCAGATCATGGCTGCCTAGGACAAAGGAGTGTGGTCTTTGGGACATACCTGAGGCAACTGGAACCATGAAGATAAACTGTTTCCTGGGGATGGGGGGTTTGTAGGATCCACATAGAGGAAGCATTCTTTGGTCCATGGATGCAAGCCCAGGATAAGATTCATTCACAGTACAGATTACCAGGGGTGGTGGTGAGGGAAAGTGGGGAAAACATATAATTGGTATATCATTTCTGTTTGGGTTGATGAGAAAATCCTGGTAATGGATGCTGATGAGGGTAGCACAAGACTGTGAGTGTGGTTAATACCACTGAATTGTAAGCTTTGGAGTGGTTAAGGTGGAAAAGTTTATGTTAGATATACGTTTCTACGATTTAAAAAAAAAGAGCATCCAGAGATTCAATGCCAATTAAATGCAATTCATGACCCTAGATGAGATCTAACATGGAGGAGAAAAGTCTCAAAAGTATATTAATGGCTCATATGAAAAAAAATTGGAATATAGACTGTAAGTGTTATATCAATGTTAAATTTCTTAAAATTCATAAATGTACTTAAGGTAGTTATATAAGAGAATATCCTTGCTTTTAGGAAATATACATGGAAATATATTTGAGGAACACGATATATACAATTTACACTCAAAGGTTTAGAAAATGATAGATTAATAGGGAGATAGAATAATCTGGCAAATGTGGGAAAATATTAAAATTTTTTATATGGATATCAGGGGAAGGAGTATCAGTTGGGAGTCTTCTGTAATTTTGTATTATTTTTGCAATTACCTGTAAGTTTGAAATTATGTCAAACTAAAAAGTTGAAAGAAAAAAATATATATCAAAGGATATGAGAAGGGAATTAAAATGGTACATTACAAAAATCAAACACAAAAGAAGGCAGTAATGGAGGAATTAAGTAAATAAATTACATATAGAAAACAGCTAGCAAAATGGAAGCTGTAAGACCTTTGTAATGATTACTTTAAATGAAAATGGATTAAACTCAAATTAATTAGAACATAGATTGGAATAATGAGTAAAATATGATACAACCATATATTATCTTTAGATCCAAGGGTACAAACAGGTAGAAGTGAAAGAACAGGAAACGAAACTACAATAATGCTTACAAATAGTAATCAAAAGACACCTGGGCTGGCTATAGTAATAGCAGATAAAATTAGGTCATATCTTATTATAAAAGACAAAGAAGTATATTATATATCTATAAAAGAGCCACTTTATCAAGAAGATATAATAATTATTAAGGTATAAGCATAGAGCAGAAAACCAAGATATTTCGGGTGGGAAAACTAACAGAATCAAAGGGAGAAATAGATCCACAATAATAGTTGGAGATTTCAATTATCCACTTTCATATATGGTTAGAAAAAACTAGACAGAAGATAAATATGGAAATAGAGGACTTGAACATAACTATAAACCAACTAGACCCAGCAGAATATATATTCTTCAAGTACACATGGACTACGCTCCATGTGAGAACATATGTAACCCCACAATATTTGTAAAACACTGAACTCATAACTATCTTCTTTGACCAAAATGGATCAAAACTAGAAATCAATAACAGAAAGAATTGAAAAATTTGCAGATATGTGGAAATTAAATAGCATACTTGTAAACAACCAATCGGTCACATAAAATCACAAGGGAAATTGGAAAACACTTTGAAATAAATGAATACACAACATAGCAAAACTCATAGTATATGATGACAACATTGCTTACAGAGAAATTTATAGCCACACACATCTACATTAAAAAAGAACCCTTTCTAATCATAATATATAACTTAATTTTACATCGTAAGGAACTAGAAAATAAAATAAAATAAAAAAGCAAACTAACCCAAATCTAGCAGAAGGAAAGAATAAAGAATAGAATGGAGCACAGTGCAATAGAGAAGAAAAACAATAGAATCAACAAACTACTGGTCCAACCAAAATTATGAATGTATTATAATTGCCCTTGTAAGAGTCTGGATTCTATTGCTAAAAGAAATATAACAAATTAGAGTTACGATGGCTAAGAGATTTCAAATGGAGTCAAGGAGTATTGTGGAAACATGGCCGACAGGTTAGGCAGATAAGGCTTAGCTCTCACTAAAACAATAAAGAAAAAGCCAGAAGCTACCTTGCGGTCCTGCTTTAGGGCACAGCAAACCAGGACACTGCTTACCAACTCCAAGAACAGTGAGGGTCAGAGACACAAAGAAGCCAAAACAAGTAACCGTATGTTATTAAACCTCCTGGCTGCCAGGATGGGCTCCCCTCCCCCACCTTGGAGATATAAGTGAGGTTAAAAACACCTGGAGAATTGTATCTGAGAGTAGAGCAGACAGACATCTACCTCCATAGGAAGGTGCTCTGAATCATCTAAAAGGATGCTGGACAGATAGTGAAGCCAGGAATAATCATGGTGTTTGGAGGCAGCACACATACCCAGCCCTCAGGGTGGACAGACTAGGTGGAGTCCCTGGCCCCCTGCTCCAAATGTGAAAGTGTGTCAGCAGATTCCCTGCGAGGTAAAGGGGTCTGGGAGGGTGGAGAGTGATTTCTTCACCATGAATTTAGCCAGATGTGCCCCCCATGAATATCGGAAGGGACCCTGACTGGACAGTAGAGGGGAGAGGGACCTCCTCGGGCTGGCAGCCATGCCCAGGCACATAGGTAAAGAAAGGAATTACATCAGAGAGGAGGCAGGGACAGGCAGCAATCAACACCACTCCAGCTGACTGTAGGGGATCTAACTCACCCAAGGAAAAAATGGGTGGATAGACTTCTGAAAGGATAATAAATCCAAGGAGGCAGAGTAGCTCAGTGGAAGAATTCTTGCCTAGCATATATGAAGTCCCCAGTTTGATTCCTGGCTCTTCCTTGAAAAGCAATCTACCAGGTTATCAGGCATGGAGCTAAAATTTTATGACAGGGAACATATCGACATTTTCTTTATATTAGCTTTTCTTGGATGCCTTATTTAAAATAAAATTTAAAAAAAGGCTCCTTTTCTTTTTTTCCCCTTAGTTTACTCACTAAAACCCAGTTCAAAACCTGCAGAGGAGGGAGCTGAGGTGGCTCAGGTGATTGGGTGCCTCTCTTCCACATGTGAGGTCCCAGATTCAGTGCCTCCTAAAGAGAAGATGGGCAGACACACAGAGCACACAGCAAATGGACACAGAGCAGACAGCAACTGCAAACAACAAGGGGATGGGGTGGGGGAGAAGCTAAATAAATAAAATAAATCTTTAAACAAAAACAAAATAAAAAAACCTGCAGAGGGCAGGCTACAGGGTGAATGAGTGAGGAAAACCAGTAGCCTGAGTAGATCCTTAGGGGTCTAAGGGAGAAGGCTGTTTTTCTGTTTGTTTTTTTCTTTCTGTCTTTTTTCTTCTGTGTCCTTTTTTAAAAATAAGCCACTGCTGTTTTGTTTCTTACTTGTTTTGTATCCCCTTCCTTTTTTTCTCTGCTTTGTTTTTTTGGTTGGTTGTTTGTTTGTTTCCTTTTGGTTACTGAACTACTCTACCTGCGCTATTTCTTTTCACTCCTTCATCTTTATATTTTTGTTTTCTGTTTTGTTCTTTCATTCCACCTCTTTTATTTGATATCCAATTTTTCTTGTTTGTGTTTCTACCTCTCTCCTTTTTTCTCTGTTTTCTTTCTCTTTTTTACTTTTTTTCTCTGTTCTCTTTACATTTCCCTCTTCTCACCATTCCAGCCTTTTAATTCATTCTATATAATATTCTCTAATCTGTTTCTTCTTTCATTGTTTCTATTTCACTTTCCTAATCTTATTCCTCTGTGCTTCTTACTCATATTAATTTTTCAATTTCCTAGGTCTTGTATGGTTGATCTCCTACCTTTTACTATTATTATTACTATTATTCTTTGTATCTTCCTATGTCTTTCCTTTTCTCTGGTCCTATTTTTTTTCTTTGAAAGGAACATAGACAGATCTCTGTCACACACACACAAAAAAATGCCTGAGTGGGTACAAGATCCTGCCTAAGTGAGCTGTTTAGGGAACCCACAGAGAAGGAGGCTTCATGGCATCAACCTGGAGGGAGCTGGACAAAGAGGTAAATTCCTAAACATGCTGCTGGCTTTGATTTGTGGTTGCTGTGTTTCCTCTCCCTTGATTTCCACTTTTCTGTGTATACCAATTTTGTCTACCAACACTATCTCTTTTTCCTCCTTCATCTTTCTATCTTCCACTTTCTATTGTTGTTCTTACATTCCACCTCTCTTTACTTAGTCCTCAATTTTTCTGGTTTTTCTATCTCATCTTTCCTGTTTTCTTTCTTTTATTAACTCTTTCTTTTTGTCTTTTCTCTTTCCCTCTCTCCTCATCATTCTTGCCTTTTACTATTATTATTATTACTATTATCCTTCTAATTTTCTTACCTCTTTCACTTTCTCTGGCCCTAATTTTTTCCTTCAAGGGAACATAGACAACAGCAAGGGAATAGAATAAGAACAAACTGTCAAAGAGAAAACTTAACACACACACAAAAACAGCAATTAAATAAAAACCTAGAATAAAGAGAGAAGCTAATCAACTGAATAAACCCATCAAGATAAAATGTTGACCAGACAGAAACACAAATATCAAAACATACTAAGAAACAGGAAGACATGGCCCAGTCCAATGAACAAACTAAAAACCAGTAAGAGGTGCAGAACATTGAACAACTAATCAAAGCTGTCCAAACAAATATCATTGAACAACTTAATGAAGTGAAGGAAGAGATTAAGGATATTAAGAAGAAACTGGGAGAACATACTGAAGAAATTGTAAACATACATAAAAAGATAACGGATATGATGGTGATGAGTGGCACAATCGAAGAAATAAAAAAGACACTGGAAGCACATAATAGCAGATTTGAACAGGAAGAGCAAGCAATTAGTGATGTGGAAGACAGTACATCTGAAATCAAACAGATAGTAGAACAGATAGATAAAAAGATGGAAAAAATCCAGCAAGGATTTAGGGATTTGAATAACAACACAAAATGCACAAACATACGTATTATAATCATCTCATAGGGAAAAGAGAAGGCAAAGGGGACAGAAGGAGTGTTGGAGGAAATAATGGCTGAAAACATCCCAACCCTATCGAGGGAGATGAAGATACATGTTCCGGAAGCACAGCACACCACAAATAGTATAAAATCTCAACAGGCTTACTCCAAGATATATACTTGTCAAACTGTCCAATGCTCAAAACAAAGAGAAAAACTGAAAGCAGCAAGAGAAAAGAGAGCCATTACATACAAGGAAAGCTCAATAAGATTAAGTGCTGGTTTCTCATCTGAAATCATGGAATCAAAAAGGCAGTGGTATGACATAGTTAAGGTACTAAAAGAAAAAAACTTCCAGCCAAGAATTTTCTATCCAGCAAAGCTGGCATTCAAAAATGATGGAGAGTTCAAAATAAGCACAGATAAACAGAAATTAAGAGAATACACCAATAAGAAACCTGTCTTTCAAGAAATATTAAAGGGAGTTGTGCAGGTTGAAAGGAAAAAAGAGGAGAGAGAGTTGGAGGAGAGTGTAAGAACAACTAAAAAACAAAAGAGAAATAAGAACAACATATGACATATATAAACCCAAAGAAAATATGGCTAATGTAACTCCTTGAGAGTAATAACACAGAATGCTAATGGATTAAACTCACCAGTCAAGAGACACAGATTGGCAGAATGGATAAGGAAATATGACCCATCTATATGTTGTCTACAAGAAACCCACCTTAGACCCAGGGATTCAAGGAGGCTGAAAGTGAATCACGGGTAAACAATCTTATAAGCAAAAAGTTACCAAAAAGGGTGAAAGTAGCTATAATAATATCAGACAAAATAGACTTTGAATGCAAAACTATTGTAAGAGTCTAAGATTGACACTATATATTAATAAAAGTGCTAATCTTTCAAGAAGAAATAACAGTCATAAACATTTATGCACCTAACTGGGGCACCTCAGAATACATGAGGAAAACACTGGGAAAACTACATGAAGAAATATATGCCTCTACAATTATAGTGGGGGACTTTAATACACCATTTTCACCATTACACAGAACATCTCAACAGGGAATCAATAAAGAAACAAAGACTTTGAATAATACATTAGAAGATCTGGAGCTAATAGACATATACAGAACACTACAAATACAGAGGGATATACATTCTTCTCGAGTGCACATGAATCATACTCCAAGAGAGTCCACGTGCTTGGCCACAGAAATAAACTGAATGAATTCAGAAAGATTGAGATTATACGAAGTAATTTCTCTGACCACAGTGGAATGAAGTTGGAAATCAGTAAGGGCCAGAGAATTAGATTAGGCCCAAAGATATGGAAGTTAAACAAAACACTCTTAGACAAACAGTGGGTCAAGGAGCAAATCTCAAAAGAAATCAGTATGTACCTTGAAATGAGTGAAAATGACAATACAACATATCAAACCCTATGGGATGCAGCAAAACTGTACTGAGAGGGAAATTCATAGCCATAAATGCATATGTCAAAAAAGAAGAACGAGCTAAAATCAAAGACCTCACTGCACACCTGGAGGAATTAGAAAAAGAAAAACAAACCAACCTGAAAGGAAGTAGAAAGAAGGAAATAAAGATTAGAGCAGAAATAAATGAAATAGGAAATAAGAAAGCACAAGAAAGAAAATGAAATAAAAAGCTGGTTCTTCAGGAAGATCAATAAAATTGAAAAACCCCTAGCTAGACTAACAAAGAGAAAAAGAGAGAACATGCAAATACACAAAATAAGAAATGAGGAAGGAATATCACCACTGACCCCACAGAAATAAAGAGTATCATAAGAGGATACTTTGAAAAATTGTATGTGTACAAGAAGGATAAATTAGAGGAAATAAACCAATTCCTAGAAACTCGCAAGCAGCCTACACTGAAGAAAGAAGAAATTGATGAACTCAACAGACCAATTACAAGCAAAGAGATAGGATTAATCATCAAAAATCTCACAATAAGAAGAGCCCAGGACCAGATGTATTCAGATGTATGATCTGTGTTGTACCAGTGGGTGGAGACCCACACAATGAGCAAGAAGGAGCTGGACTCCCAACCTGGGGAGGACTGATATATTCACAAACAGAGGGGCAGGAGTCTCTCGAGAGCATGGGCACTTCCTAATAGGGGAGGACAAACCAGGGTGTCAAGACCTCAGGATTGTTGCAAGTAACTATGAATCTTGTCATCTAAGGATTGAAGCCGGGGGTCACTGTGGGCCCTGAGGGGAGGGGGAGGGAGGAATAGAATAGATAGACTAGGGGGTATTTAGTGGGCAAAGGAAGTGTTCTATATGATCTTGCAATGATGGACACAGGCCTTGTTAAATATCATCAAAATTTTTAAAATGTGTGGTCTAAAATATAAACCATAATATAAACCATTGACCATGCTTAGCTATGTTTCACTATTTGTATATCAATTGTAACAAAGGTACCACCCACATATAAAAGGGTATTTATTAAGGAAGGGGGAAATATGGGAGGATGTGGGTATATGGGAGTCCCCTGTATTCTGTATGTGACTTTACTGTGATCTAAAACTTCTTTGAAAACAAAATGGGAAAAAGTAAGACACTGGGAAATAAATGGAAGAAAATGTCTGTACATAGAGGACACCAGATATTAAAGTGATGAAAGGCAAAATATCAAAAAAAAAATTTTAATATTTTTCAATATTTTAATATACCAATCTTTTAATTTTATTTTTAGGTTTTTTTAAATTTTTATGAATTTTATTTCTGATATTTAAACCATCATTATTTCATTTTCCTATTACTTGTATTTGGAAATTGTTAAAAATAATGTATTTTTAAAAAGATATTTAAATTACATAAATGTTACACCAAAAATGTAGGGATTTCCATATGTCCCTTCCCCATATTTGGCTATTTTCTTGGCTTCATTTTTGAAGAAGATTTCGATCACAGAATAGTTACAACTTGGGCAGGGGAGGATCTTTGGTCTCGGGTATCAGTGTTGTGCAATACATGGGAGGAAGTTCATCTTGGCATACATGAAAGGTATATAAATATGTTCCAATGTTCACCGGGCATTTTCTCAGTGGGTGGAGACTCACACAATAGCCGAGAGAATGGTGAATTCCCATCCTGGAGAGCTCTGCCATATTCTCTAAGGGAGAAGCAACAGTCCCCCAAGTGCAGGAGCAGTGACAGGCGAAGCAGGATGATCCATTGAGTGGCCATTTATATTGATGACTATGCCTATGAGGCTTTGCTCTTGAAATTGAAACTTAGTCTAATGCTGTGGGGTGCCTAAGAGTTGCCTCCTGAGAACCTCCTTGTTGCTCAAATATGGTCTCTCTCTAAGCCAAACTCAGCATATAAATGCATTACCTTCCCCCCAGCATGGGACATGACTCCCAGAGATGAACTTCCCTGGCACTGATGGATTACTACCAAGCACCAACTCTCAAAGCAACTGGAAAAATACCTCAAATAAAAGGGGAAAAGATAAAGACAAATGATTTTATGTGGCTAAGAGACTTCAAAGTGAGTTGGGAGGTCATCCAAGAGGTAACGCATATGCATATCTCAGCAGGATCTCATAGACTGCCAAAGTGAATACTACTCCAAATAGTGGGGCTCCTGAGAGCTCTGGAGACACCCAGGTCCCATGGTCAGGGCAGATAACTCCAGAGTTTTGTACCTTTCCAGTGGGCCCTAATTTGGAGTTTGTGCTCCTGAGAGCAACAAAGTTAGACTCAATTATATCTTCCCTAAACGTGACTCACCTGTCCCTTCTTTTTAAACCTATACTTGGTGCTGGAGTATGTAGTATATGCCCAAGAGACTCGAGTCTTTGGTCTGTTCATGTGCCAGCTGGGCCCAGAACCTCAGCAAAGTTGAAACACCTACAATCCAGTTCATTGGACTCACCCAGGATAACTAACAAGGAGTTGAGGATTGACAACCACCATATGAAGGAAACGAGAGAGCCTACAACTGCAGGCAGGATAGTCCCATCCATCTTTTCCATGGGATATAAGCCCCCTCTCAACTGGAGGTGGAGTGGATGTCACCATCCCAGAATCCTTGGGATTAAGGGAAGAGCTATGGACTACAGTGGACTTACTGGTATTCTACTATAGACATATTGTGTTTCTAGCAATGGAAGAAATTACAATATTGATGTGGAGCCAGTGGCCACTGGAGGCTCTGGGGGCAGGAAAAGAGAAAAACAGTTGTAATACGGGGGCTTTTTGGGGACTTGGGAATCATCCTGAGTGACTTTGCAATGACAGATATAGGCCATGTTATATCATCACATAATATGCACAACTGTGTGGGAGAGAGTGTAGACTACAATGTGAACTATGGTACATGCTTAATGGCAAAGCCCCAAATGCATTTATCACTTGCAATGAATGTGCCACACTAATGAAGGATGTTCATGTGGTAGGGTGTGTGAGATGTGGGGAGTGGGGCATATGGGAATCCCTATATCGTTTGTGTAAAATTTTTGTAATCTAAGTATCATTTAAAAATTAAAAAGAAAATACCAATGAGTTTTATTTTAAAACCCATATAAGGGGAAGCAGATATAAACCAAATGGTTGAGTGCCAGCATCCCATGTACGAGGTTCAATCCTGGATACATTCCTTAAAAAAAAAACATAGAAGAAAAAAAGCAAGTTTGGCAGTAAAATGTGGATTTTAAATAATCACAGCAAAACACAAATATCAGCACGTTCTGTGTCATTACAACAACAGAAAATAAAACAAACATTAAGGAAAAAGTACCAGAAATGTGTCCTTTCATAATGTTAAAATGTCTAAATTACCAGAAAAATATAGCAAATTAAAATTGATCGCTGACTTTCAGAAGTTCACAGAATTAAAACACATAAGAGCCAAACCCAAATGCTAATAGGAGATTTTGGAACTACTCTCTCAGAAAGTGATGGAATAGGGAGAAAAATTATCAACAATGATATTGACTACCTCATTATCATGGATAATAAATTTTACTTAATGCAATATAAGGCATGCTTTTAGTTAAGGCATATATATAAAATGGTTCAAACAGAAAAATACACTTCTTTTTCATGAATTAAGAAATTGTAGGGCTGAGGCAGGAGAAAGAGGATGTTAGGAGATTACCATGGTCATCCTGTCAGAGAGGAAGTTGGATCTAACCAGGGAAGAAAGGAGGAGGCAAAGGAGAAGGGGTCAGATGAGCACAGGATGTGAAGGATGGATGTGATGTGGAAAGAGAGAAGTCAAGAAGGTCCACAAATCTTTATCCTGGACAACCACTAGGATGGAACTGCTGTACATGGAAAAGGGAGAGAAGAAGGACGAGGAGGTTTTGGAAGGAGCCTAGAGTTTGGCGTTAGCACATTAGACACAGAAGTGGGACATCCTAGACACAGCTTTGTGTAAATCTGGACTGTGTGGAAAAATTGGGGTTAGATAAATATAGTTAGTACTCATGCCAGTACACCTGGTAATAAAGCCAAGAGTGATCACATGATCAGTAATTGAATCAATTTCTGAAGCAGAAACGAGGTCCAAATGTGAAGCCCTGGGGAAAACTAATGCCGAGACATTTTTGGAAAAAAACAGGAACCAGAAGAGGAGACTGAGATGGAAAGGCTAGAGCACCCAGATGATAAAAAGAAAAAGGAGAATGTGGTGAATCAAAAGTAAGTGATGGGAGCACTTCAAGAAGTACAGAGGAACCTAATGTCCCAAATGTACCTGATATGATGCAGCAATTAGTGGGATGTGAAGGATATCTTTGGGATTCATGTTTCATTTTTTATCACCCAGGAGATAGGAAAACATGTCCATATATAAGAGACATGTACATGAATACTCACAATAGCTTTAGGTCATAATGCTTTAAACTTGAAGGACCCAAATATCCACCAGGAGGAACATGAATAAATATTTTGTAATACAGCCATTCAGTGTCATAGGACTCTGATAAAAAACGAGGGAACTGATGATCCACCATACAACAAGAATGAATCACAAACAATAGTTTCAGCAAATGATACAGGCACCAAAATGTAAAGTCCATTTTTTTTTAGCTTTTTATAAATTTCAAGATGTGGCAAAATGAACATATAAGGATAGAAATCAGAACAAGTGTGAATATGATGGGAGGTGGTAGGTGATTGAAGTGTATAGAGATGATTTTCTAGATTATTGGAAATGATTCATATCTTGATAGTGTTATGGATACTGTAGGGGAAGGGGATGAAAGGTTTGAAAAATTTCACATCATTCAGTTAAGATGAATAAATTTAACTGTATTTAAATTTTACATCAATTTTAAACAAACAAGAGAGAAAGAGAGAAGACTGCTCATGAGAGTGTAATGGAGATAAAAACATTTAATTTTCAGTATCTTCCTCCACTGACCACCTCACTGATGAGCAGCCGGGCTGTCAGTTGCTTGTGGATTCCAGGCAGAACATTGGGGAGTTCTCTGGGGTTTGTTGTGGATACAGGGTTACTGGGCAGAGTCCTGTGGTGGCATCAGTGCCATGGAGGGCCTGTAGCGCTCTGTGCAGCTTGTCTTTTGGATGATCCTGGGGATTCTTTGAGAGGTGGTGATGGAGGGCAATGATGCTAGTCCATACCTCCTATTCCACAGCCTCCAGTGGGACTCAGCAGTGTTTCAATCTTTCTTCAGCATTTTAATGGGTCTCCTATTGTTCAGACTTGAGCAGTCTTTTAGAAGCCGTCTTTATAGAAAACATGAAAAGCAGCTTGCAGACACACTAGCTACACTGATTGACAAGAAATGTCAACTTCTTGATAAGATGAGTGCTGCTCACAAGAGCTATGTAGAGACTAAGTCATCTTTAGGGGTTTCTAGGCTAGAGAAAGCATCTTTTAAAATGCCCAGCCTTCTTGACACCTACAGAAAGGCTAAGGGAACGACAGCAATGTTGATGGAGGAATTAACTTCAGTGATCCTAGAACTAAACGAAGAGAGATCCATGTTCCAAACAAGAAGATGAGATGAAGAAGATGCTGAAAGAACTGCAGTCCCAAGAAGAGGTCCTGCGAACCAGCACAGCACCAGGCACTTTTCCAAATTCAGTGTGTTTGGAAACCCTTTCACTCTCTGAAGGTCCCTCCTCCAGGAGTGGCCTGGTTTGATCTTCAAGCAACACTGAACTTCTGCTCCGCTCAGGCCTGCAGAGCCAACAGACTGGAATGACTCTGTCCAATTCCATCTGAGAGATTTTGAGGCCTGTGGAACAAGGGAACCCCCTCCTTGGGCTGGAGTTCTTCTACCTTCACCTCCTGGACACACAAGTGATTTCTTCCATGGTCAGTTCTTCCTTCAATCACACAGAGTTTGGACTTGAAAAACACACTGAAAATATGGGACTTTCTCTTTAGAGAAACTCAACATGAAGAAAATACTACTGCTGATGAGATTGTTCATATACTTAAGAGACTAATCAAGAGACTTATGTACATGTTTATATCTCTTCATTTATTTATTAATTAATCTTTTCATATATTTATTATAATTTTATGTTGATGTTATGAGCATAAGCTTTCATTTCTTGTTCTCATCTACATAATATCTATTACATACATAATTATAAATTGAACATATATGCAGTTCAGTCATGAGTCTTTTAAGACAAAGCAATATAAACTTGCAAGAGTATACTTACAAAGAATTTTAAATAATTCATTGGTGTATTTGAAAAGAATAAAAATTGAAAAGTGATATATTCACATAGAGATTTTTAATTCCCATTCAAGAGTGCTGTAGTATGAGTTCTCTAAGCAGGAAGAAATACCTCTTGGACAATATCAGAAAATCAACAATTACAATCCCACACCCATCTCCCTCCTGCTTTCCATTCAAATGACACACCTCAAATGAAAGCTGAGGGAGCAACAAGGAGCTCCTTTCCCAGGGAAACAGCTGAGATCCCTAAGATAATAACTCTAGTCATGTATAATTATGCTATGGGAGACAGTGAGCAAAAACGGGATTTCTAATGAATACCGAGGAAAGCAGCAAGTGACAGTCAGCATTTGAGGCATCCACATGACATAAATGAACCAATAAAGCACCATGATTTCTCCCAAAATCGAGAAAGAAAACTGGACTTGGTTGTGGGGATAGATCAGTGATGATAAGAAAGAAAGTCCTTGTCACTGTGGAGTTGATAGTTTAGCAGAGAAAGGAAGATTTGAAAATAAAGAGGATATTATGACATGTCAGGAAATTTTAAGGGTGATGGAGAAGAATAAGAAGGGAAGGGTGGGAGTGCAGATTTTGGGGGACAAAATGGAGGGAACTTGTGGAAGTAGGCATCAGGCAAGCTCAATCTGATGAGAGGGTTTCTGAGCAGTGAGGGTACCTGGCACGAGCATTGAAGGATTAGGGGCCAGAGCAGGTGATAGTACTCAGTAGGGGTGATGAGCATGAAGGTTGTGAGAACCAGCCAGGAACCAGAGTGGCTGAAACATAGTGAGTCACATGCAGGGTGAAGGGGCTAAAGGCTGACATGGGCCAGATGACTGAGGACAGTGTAACTATGGTAGAGAGAAGAATTTTAAATCAAAATGACAGTGACTGCAATGTAGAGGAAAAGGTGAAACAGAGCGTCTGGTTTAGGACTCTGACCATGACTTTACACTGAGCATGATGAGGGGGAGAACCAGGCGGCACTGTGTAGATGGAGACACAGCAACAATATCAGATCCAGGACATGAGTCTTGTTGATGACTGTGGGTGCAAGAGAAAATAAGAGATAGAAAGTTAACACTGAGAGTTTGACCTGAGCATCTGCGTGAAGGGTGGCATCCTCCACAAAACAGGGGTGGCTGGCAGAGGAATGTATTTGGTGGGATACTGGATTGAGGTTATTTGGGAGGAGGGAGATTTCATAGTCCACCTAGCCATCACATTGCAAATAAGTGCTCAGTTTGATAAAAGCAAATTGGACACAGAGAGGTGATCACATGTGTAGTTATAAATTTAATGGATCATCAATGATAACTGTTTTTAACATAAAAGTTCCAAGGAATAGGAAGATCTTAATGGGTAAAATATTGGGTCTCCTAATGGCCAGATCCCTGCTTAGCATTGCCCATCATCAATATCACAAGCTGCCTCACCAGTGGACTGCCCAAGCCTGTTATCCCATGTAATGACTTGGGTTTTGCAGAATCGCTCCCCAGGCACTTTCCCTACCATGGGCAAAAAGAGCTCAGGTAGTTATGAAGCCAGCTAAGGAACTGGCCTGAACCATCCCACATAGTCATGGTATAGGAAGGAAGGGCTGTTCTTGCCCTTTGGCTAATGAAAAGTTCATTCCAACCAAGGTATTACCTGGAATACTATCTCTGTGTGGGATTGGGCTTTTATCTCTGGAGATCTGACTACAGGACCCATGTGCTCCTCACTATTGAGGTAACCTGTCATGTCCTCATGCTTCTGAAAGACATTCCCAGAATTTTTACCCTAATTCACATTGAGTACCTTCTTCTTCCACCCCAGTCTCCAAGCCTGGGTTTCAAAAGATTTAAGCTGGAATTTTTCAAACCACCCAACCTGAATTATTCCTAGGGCCTGCCTGGAACTTAGCCTGTGAGTGCTTAACCAAATCCTGAGAAGAAATTCAAAGCTAGATATATTAGTTGTATTAAGTAATTCATCCCTCATGAAGAGAGTTCAAGGTTGTAAATGTTATTCCAGAATCACTGCTTTTGAATGGAGGTTCAATCCTTAGTTGCCTCCTCAGACGTAATAGCTCAGTAGGAATATGAATGCCATATTCACCAAGGCAGCCAGAGGACCAGGAGAGCTGGGGCTGACAGTGGCACTGAGTGCATATTTTTTTCTGAGTCCCTTTGTTCTGCAGGGTCAGTGTTGGCCTTAGAGATGTCATTTCTAGTGTAGGGTGTTTTTTCAGTAAGTGTGTTTGGCTAATGAAGGCTATTTATTTGCATTTGAAAGCTGCTGGGAGCAATATACCAGCAGAAATGGTTTGGCTTTTATTATGGGAAGTTGTTTGCTTCCATATGAGGCTGTGAAAATGCCCAAATTAAGGCATCATCTGAGATGCTGTCTTCCCAAACGTTGGCTGCTGGTGATCCTGGACTCCTGCTGTGTGGCAGGATCCAGTGGCATCTCAGCCAATTTGAGTCTCTAGCTTCTCTTGCAGGCTGACTTTCTTCCTGAGCTGAAATGTGGGCAATCAGGTATGTGGCTCATTTTTCCTCTCTCCTCCAGACGTCTCAGGGTTTGCTTTGGGTCATTGTGTTTGCTCTGCTGATTCCAGCCCCCAACCACTGGGACCTCTCTCTTTCAGCCGCTTGGGATTTATCTGTCTCTGCAGCTTTTTTCTGTGTTTCTGCTGCTTCATTCCTCCATTTCAAAGGACTCCAATAGGAGGAGTCTGGGTCTGACACCGAGCTAAAGGACCAGGACAAATTAATTTAATCAAGAGTTGCCACCTACAGTGCACAGGAATGGACACGATCTATTCTGAGATCCGTAGATAGCTTCAGACTGTCACAGTTGATTTCATGGAGTCTTTCTAAGGATCAGAAAATATGTTTTTTCTGTTGAAAGTCCTTCTGAGGTGGGCATAGGAGCTCCCCTTTGCTAGTTTCAGTAGAGCCATGTCATGAATGCTAAAGGCCTGTAGGTGTGGTTGTCTGTGTAGTGGTGCATGCAGCAACCACTACATACACAGGGACATGTACATATATGTATATGCAAATAAATACCTACACATGACTTTACATATACCTATCCATTTATTCATAGCCCTAATTCCCTTTTCACAAGAAAGGCAATATCTTCCCAGTGTCCTCTGTAATTTTTGCTATTTCATCTCTCCCTTTTTCAATGTGCGTGTTTTGTTCTCCATATTACGTACTACAAATCTCTTCAAATAGCCAGTGTTCCTGGTTGCTTATTCACACTTAGCTACTAGGGGAATATGCTTGTCTAGAAACTCAGTGTGCTTAGATGGGACCTGTATCTTTTAATGTATTTCTGTGGGTTGATGGAGCAGTTATTTTGAGCACTTTTATTGAGGTATAGTCACATACCATAGTCCATCCAAAGTGTGCAATCAATGGGTCTTGATATAATCAGAGTTGTGGATCCATCACCACAATCAATTTTAGGGCATTTTCATTACTCTAAAAAGGAAAACCCCATAATCCACAACAGTTACCTCTCAATCCTTCTGTCATTCCCCAGCCCTACATAACCACTAATTTGATTCTGTATAGATTTATTTACATTGACATTTTAAACAAATAGACATGTTCCATTTGTAGTACTTTGTGTCTGGTTTCTTTTCTATAGCAAAATGTTTTTTATTGTGGTAATTTTTTAATTAGAGAAGTTGTAGTTTTATATAAAGTCATGAAAAATACAACATTCCCATATCACCCCCTATTGTTGACACTTTGCATTGCTGTGCTACCTTTGGTGCCATGGAGGAACAATATTAAAATATTACTGTTAACAAAAGCCCATAGTTTGCATTAGTTATATTTCCCCATACTGCAACCTATTGTTCATAGCTGTAACAGTGATGTGCATTTCTTGTACTTGTACTATGAACAGTAGTCACCATCTACTAGGTGGTTCACTGTGCTATACACATTTTATCCTCTAGCTTGAACATATGTGACCCAAAACTTCCCCTTCAAACTCATTTACACACCGGAATCGGTGCTGTCAATTACACTCTCAATAACATGCTACCATCACCTCTTTCTAATTCCAGACATTTGTAATCAACATAATGAAAAATTCTGCCCAAATTAAGCATCAGCTCCCCATTTTTACACTCCTTCCATCTGAAAGTAACCAATAATGTAGATGATAACCCTATGAGTTAGCTTTTCATAATTAGTGAATATTATGGAAATCATAATATACTTGTCCTTTTGTGCCTGACTTATTTCACAAAACTGCCTAATGTGACATGAATAAGGTCTCCGTTCTTACTTATATCCAAATTGCATTATTTTTTATGTATATATCACAATTTGCTAATCCATTCATTGGATGATGGACACTTGTCTCCATCTTTTAGTAATTGTGAATAAAGCCAGTATGAACATTGGTGAGTAAAACGTCTGTTCACGTCCCATCTTTCAGTTCATCTGAGTACGTACTGAGTAGTGTGATGCCAGATCATATAACACGTCTATGCTTAGCTTCCTAGAAAATGCTGAACTCTCTTCCATAGTGGCTACCCCACTTTACAATGACACCTGCAGTGAATGAGTGTTCCTCTTTCTCCACATCCATTCAAACAATTGCAGTCTTCTGGATTTGTTTGTTTCTTTTTTTTTTTCTTTCTTCTTTCTTTTCATAATAGCCATTCTATTAGGTATGTTATGATATCTCATTGTGGTTTTGGTTTGCATTTCCCTAATAGCTAGTTGTGGAAAGCATCTTTTCATGTACTTTTAAGCCATTTCTGTTTGCTCTTTGGAAAAATGTCTTCTCAAGTCTTTTGCCCTTTTTGCCTTTTTTTTTTTTTTTTTTTTTTTTGGTCTTTTAATTCTTGAATTGTTGGATTGATTTATAATTTTGTTGAGTAAAACTGTATTAGCTATGTGGTTTCAAAGTATTATCTTGAAATGTGTAGGCTGCTTTCTTGACCAGTCTTTTGAAGGACAAATGATTTGATTTTGAGGTGGTTCCATTTATCTCATTTTTTTTTCTCTCATTGCACGTGCTTTGAGTGTAAGTAAGGACTGTTTGCCCTGCCCAAGGTCTGAAGATGCTTCCCCACATAGTCTTCCATGTGTTTTATGGTCCTGGCACTCATCTTTAGGTCTTCGATTACTTTCAGTTAATTTTTGTTTAAAGTATGAGGTAGGGGTAAGGACTGAAAGGGTGAAAAGGCAGCTGGCTTAAAGGGAAAAGGCATTTCGATGTCACAGATCTGATAGTGTTTCATATCCATGATTTATAAAGGGATTCTACAACTCAACAATAAAACAAGAAATGACCCAATTGAAAATGGGCAAAAGACTTTATTGAACTTCTGGGAAGATGGCAGTTTAGTAAGACACAGGAATCTCTTATCCAGAAAAATAGCTAGAGGACAGGCTGAAAAAGCACTAGGGTTTAGGACAGCAGGTGAAGGCTGCACACCACCCAGGAGAGAGGGATAAAAGAAGGAAATTGTGATGACAGAACTGTGAGTTGGAACCAGCAGCAGCTGCTGCTGCCAGCACCCTCCCCCACACTAAAGACTCTTTAGAATTCTCTGGCCTCCAGGCCTGTGACTACCACCTCAGGAAAGGGGAGAGAGAAGGACACAGCCAAAGGTGACTCAGGTTCTGACCCACAAATTTGGGCTGTGGTGCCCATGTGCCCTTCCAGGCCAGGTGGGACCACACAGTGCTTTGCCCTGGGAGCTGGCGAAGAACTAGAGAAATCCGACCCTCGCAATCTCCCTCTCTTCTAGCCTGGACTAATTGTTGAGGACTCCACAGGAGAGGGGAGAGAGAGCCTAGGGCTGACTCGGCTATTGACTCGCAGGTTTGGTCTGCCTTGTCCTTAGAGCCCTTCCAGGCCAGGTGGGTCTGCGCCATTGTTTGCCTTGGAGACCGCAAGAGGCTAAATGTATACAGACTTCCAAATCTCCTCATCACTCCATCATGGAAGGGGCAGCGATTTGTTTTAACTGGAATAGACACATACTCTGGCTATGGGTTTGCATTTCCGGCACGCAATGCTTCTTCTAAAACTACCATCCGTGGACTTACCGAATGTCTTATCTACCGCCATGGCATTCCACACAGCATTGCTTCTGATCAAGGAACCCATTTCACAGCAAATGATGTGCAGGAATGGGCACATGCCCATGGAATTCACTGGTCTTACCATGTTCCCCATCACCCTGAAGCAGCTGGATTAATAGAACGGTGGAATGGCCTTTTGAAGACTCAATTATGGCTCCAACTAGGCGGCAATACCTTGCAGGGCTGGGCCAATGTTCTCCAGGAGGCTGTGTATGCTCTGAATCAGCGTCCTCTCTATGGTGCTGTTTCTCCCATAGCCAGGATTCATGGATCCAGGAATCAAGGGGTGGTAATGGGAGTGGCACCATTCACTATTACCCCTAGTGACCCACTAGGAAAATTTTTGCTTCCTGTCCCTGAAACCTTAAGCTCTGCTGATCTACAGGTTTTAGTCCCAAGAGGAGGAGTACTGCCACCTGGGAACATAACAGTGATTCCACTGAACTGGAAGTTAAGACTGCCACCTGGCCACTTTGGGCTCTCTTACCTGTGAATCAATAGGCAAAAAAGGGAATTACTGTACTGGCTGGGGTGATTGATCCTGACTATCAAGGGGAAATAGGACTACATCTACATAATGGGGGTAAAGAAGAGTTTGCCTGCATGGGAATCCGAGTGGGTTCCGTATAATATTTTAGGTAATCTAAGCACCTCTTAAAATATATGTATATATATATATATAAAAAATAACATTTTTGTAAGCAAATACACATATATGCATATATATTTATATATCATTTTACAAATGTCTGTATGTATTGTGAGAATTTTGATTTTTACCCATAATAAAAAAAAAAAAAAAAAAAAAAAAAGAAGAGTTTGCCTGGAATGCAGGGGATCCTCTAGGGCGTCTCCTAGTCCTGCCGTGCCCTATGATTAAAGTCAATGAAAATTGCAACAAACCAATTCAAGCAGGACTAACAATGGCCCAGAATCTTCGGGAATGAAGTTTGGGTCACCCGACCAGGCAAAGAACCACGGCCAGCTGAAGTGCTTGCTGAAGGTAACGGGAACATGGAATGGGTAGTGGAAGAAGGTAGTGATAAATATGAACTTCGACCACGTGACCAGTTACAGAAACGAGGACTGTAATGGTCATGAACCCTTCTTCCATGTTTCGTTATGAGTATGATTGTATATGTACACGAAATGAATTTCTTTGTTTTCTTCCCCAATCTTTTCCCCTATCATGAAAAGTTGTATTAATCCCACATCATAATATTTAAGGATGTCGAGTTTAAGAGTGACTATCATCCAAGGACTTGCACCCTGTTCTGTGGGGAATTAATGCGTTTCCGGTTGTACGCAGGGGAGTTGAACATTGTTAGGTGGAAATATATATGTATGCTTGTCTGTTATTGTTTTTACTTAGAGACTAAGTATGGTTTAGAGTAATGTGTATGATTGCCGAGTTGACAAGGGGTGGACTGTAATGGTTAGGCTAATGTGTCAACTTGGCCAAGTAGTTGTGTCCAGGTGTTTGTTCCAGCAAGCACTGGGCTAATTGTAATACAAGAGCATTTATGGACTTCAATCACCAGTGAGTTTACTGCGTGGATGGCTGATTACATCTGCATCAATCAGGGAGATTACATTATCAATGGGTGGTGCTTTTATCTAATCAGTTGAATGACTTAAAAGTGGAAATGATTTCAACATTCAGTGAGAATTTCCCAGCTCGTCGTTGGATAGGCAACTTCTCCCAGAAACTCATCAACGACCCTTCATCTTGGGCTTTCATTGGAGCCACTGGTTTGCAGCCTGCCTGCAGAACCTGGACTTGTGCATCCCCAAAGTCGTGTGAGAGACTCTTTTAAAATTTCATATTATTGACAGATATCTCCTGCTGATTCTGTTTACCAAGAGAACCCTGACTAATACAGGCATATATGAAAAACCCACAGCCAACATCATACTCAAGGGGGAAAGGTTGAAAGCTTTCCCTCTTAGATCAGGAACAAGACAAGCATGCCCACTGTCACCATTGTTATTCAACATTGTACTAGAAGTTCTAGCTAGAGCAATTAGAAAAAAAAAAAAAAATTAAAGGCATCCAAATAGGAAAAGAGGAAGTAAAACTCTCACTGTTTGTGGGTGACATGATACTGTACTTAGAAAATCCAGAAATATACACGACAAAGCTACTTGAACTAATAAATGAATTCAGCAAAGTGGCAGGATTCAAGATCAACATGCAAAAATTAGTAATATTTTTGTACACTAGTACTGAACAACCTGAGGAGGAAATAAGGGGGAAAATTCCATTTTCAAAGCAACAAAAAGACTCAAAAACCTAGGAGTTAATTTAACCAAAGATGTACAGGATCTATATGCAGAAAACTACAGAACAATGCTAAAAGAAATTTTAAAAAGACCTAAACAAATGGAAAGACATTCCATGTTCATGGATTTAAAGAATAAATATCGTGAAGATGTCAATCTTACCAAAGCTGATTTATAGATTCAATGTAATACCAATCAAAATCCTAACAGCTTACTTTACAGAATTAGAAAAGGCAATTACCAAATTCATCTGGAAGGGTAAGTGCACCAGAATAGCCAAAAGCATTCTAAAAAGAAAGAGCAATATGGGAGGACTTTCACTGCCTGACCTTGAAACATATTACAAAGCTACAGTGGTCAAAACAGCATGATACTGGCATAAAGATAGACACATCTACCAGTGGAATAGAATTGAGAACCCAGAAATAAACCCTGACCTATACAGTCAACTGTTTTTTTACAAACCTACCAAGCCCAGGCTGATGAGGAAAAACAGTCTCTTCAACAAATGGTGTTGGCAGAACTGGATATCTATAACCAAAAGAATGAAAGAAGACCCCTATCTCACCCGCTATACAAGAATCAACTCAAAATGGATTAAAGATCTAAATATAAAAGCCAGGACCATAAAACTATTAGAAGAAAATGTAGGGAAACATCTTCAAGACCTTGTAGTAGGTGGTGGCTTCTTGGACCTTACACCCAAACATGTGCAACAAAAGAAAAAATAGATAAATGGGACCTCCTCAAAATTAAACACTTTTGCACCTCACCGGACTTTGTCAAAAGGGTAAAAAGGCAGTCAACTCAGTGGGAGAAAATATTTGGAAATCACATACCTGATAAGGGTTTAATATCCAGGATATATAAAGAGATGTTACAACTCAACAATAAAAAGACAAATACCCAATTGAAAAATGGGCAAAAGACTTGAATAGACATTTCTCCAAAGAAGAAATATAAATGGCAAAAAAACACATGAAGAAATGCTCAACATCGCTCATGATTAGAGAAATGCAAATCAAAACTACAATGAGATATCATTTCACACCTATCAGAATGGCCACTATTAAAAAGACAGAGAACTACAAGTGTTGGAGAGGATGTGGAGAGATAGGAACACTTCTTCACTGTTGGTGGGAATGCAGAATGGTACAGGCACTATGGAGGACTGTTTGGTAGTTCCTAAAGAAATTGAATATAGACTTGCCACGTGACCCGGCAATACCACTACTGGGTATATACCCAGAAGAACTGAGAGCAGTGACGCAAACAGCCATCTTCACACCGATGTTCATAGCAACATTATTCACCATTGCCAAACATTGGAAACAACCCAGGTGTCCATCAACAGACGAAAGGATAAATAAACTGTGGTCTGTTCATACAATGGAATATTAGGCAGCTGTAAGAAGAAATGAAGTCGTAAATCATATGACAACATGGGTGAACCTGAAGGACATTATGTTGAGTGAAGCAAGCCAGACACAAAAGGACAAATACTGTATGAATGCATTACTATGAACCAAATATATTGTGTAACATATTGTTTGAATCAACAAAAAAATTTACATGTATCCATTACATTTAATTGAGAAATGTATATATTTATTTATCTGTGTTTACTTTTTAGTTTTTAATTGTTTATATTTTAAATTATTAAATGTACAAAATAAAGTATAAAAAAGAAAGACCTTATTGAACAAAGGCTTAAAGATTCCTCATGCAAGCATAGTGTTGATAATAGGGAAGCAGTGGATATATTAGTGTTTATATTGGAACTATTTCATGCATGATTTTTCAGTAAACCTTACATCTTCTCTCATTAAAATGATGTATCATCCTGTAAATGGATAACAGAATATGTTAAATTTATATCTGATATGGCAATGAACTGTTGTCTTTTCATAGTTGTCTACTAAAAGAATATAAAAACAATGCATATCTTCTAAATTAATAGAGGAGACAAGATTGAATAAAAACTTTGAGGGCTAAAGGAGTAACATAGAAAAATGACAGTGATGAACTGTGAGGACAAATAGAAACTGCATAAAAATGAAGATAAAATTTAAACATGAACAATAATTTTATTCATATAAATGTTCCAACTAATCAAAAATTACAATGGGAATTTTTAAAAAACCCTGTGTCTTTTATTTTAATTTTATTTATCTAAGGGGTATCAGGTATAGATCAAATGCTTGAGTGCCTGCTTCCCATGTACAAGGTCCTGGGATCAATCCTGGATAGCTCCTTTAAAAAATAATCCAAAAAAACAGCAGGTATGGCAGTAAAATATGAATTTTATAGAATCACACCAAAACAAAAATATCAGCAAATATCATTTCAGTAATACCACAGCAAATACAACAAACACTAAGGAAAAAGTACCAGAAATGTGGTGGCCTTTCATAATACTAAAATGTCTAAACTACCAGAAAAACATAGCAAATTAAAATTGATATGCACCTATTTGATAGCTTTTGCAAACTGACAGAATTATAACATGTAAGAGCCAAACCCAAATGCTAATAGGAAATTTTGGAAATACTCTCTCAGCAGGTGATGGAATAGGAAGAAAAATTATCAACAGTGATACTGACTACCTCATTGTCATGAATAATAAATTCTTCTTAATGAATATATAATGCATACTTTTACTTAAGGTATATATTATAAAACACTGCAAACAGAAAAATACACTTATTTTTAATGAATTATGAAAATGTAGGTCTGAGGCAGGAGAAGGAGGATGTTAGGAGGCATCCATGATCATCCTTTCAGAGATGAAGTTGGCTCTAACCAGGGAAGAAAGGAGGAGGAAAAGGAGAAGAGGTGAGATGAGCACAGGATGTGATGGATGAATATGATACAGAAAGAGAGGTCTCAAGAAGGGCCACAAAGCTTTAGCCTGAACACCTATAAGGATGGAACCACTGTACATGGAAAAGGGAGAGACCAAGGAGGAGGAGGTTTGGGAAGGAGTCTAGAGTTTGGCTTTGGCACAGTAGACACAGAAGTGGGACATCCTGGACACAGCTCTGTGTAAATCTGGATTGTGGGGAAAATTTTTGTTGAGATAAATATAGTTAGTACTCATGCTAGTATAGATGGTACTTAAAGCCAAGAGTGATCACATGATCAGTAAGTGAATCAATTTCTGAAGAAGGAAGAGGTCCAAGTTTGAAGCCCTGGGGAGAACTAATACTGGGGAGAAAGTTTTGGGAAAAAACAGGAACCAGCAGAGAAGACTGAGATGGAAAGGATAGAGTGTCCAGATGATAAAAAGAAAAAGGAGAATGTGGTGAACCAGAAGTAAGTGATGGGAGCACTTCAAGAAATACAGAGGAACCAAATGTCCCAAATGCAGATGATATGATGCAGCAATTAGTGGGATGTGAAGGATCTTTTGTGATTAATCTTTCCTTTTCTATCACCCAGGAGAAAGGAAAACATGTCCTTCTATAAAGGACATGTATGTGGGTACTCATAATACCTTTATATTATAATACTCCAATCTTGAAGGACACAAATATCCACCAGAAGGAACGTGAACAAATATTTTTTAATTAATTTTTAAAAGATACTTAGATTACACAAATGTTACACAAAATTTATAGGGATTCCCATATGCCCCACTCCCCACATCTCCTGCACCCTCCCACATAAACGTCATTCATTTTGTGTGCAGTTGTCTTCGATTTTAGCTCTTTCTTCCTTTATAATATATCCATTTATGGCTATGAATTTCCCTCTCAGCACTGCTTTTGCTGCTTCACATAGCTTTTAAAGTGTTGTCATTTTCATTTGTTTCAAGGTAGTTACTGATTTCTTTTGAGATTTCCTCCTTGGCCCACTGTTTGTCTAAGAATGTGTTGTTTAACTGTCATATCTTTGGGCCTACTGGTTCTCTGGTACTTAATGATTTCCAACGTCATTCCATTGTGGTCAGAGAAATTACTTTGTATAATCTCAGTCTTTCTGAATTCATTGAGATTTTTTCTGTGGCCTAGCATGTGGTATATTTTGGAGTATGATCTATGTACACTCAAGAAGAATATATATCCCACTGTATTTGGGTGTAGTGTTCTGTCTATGTCTATTAGGTCCAGATCCTCTAATGGATTATTCAGAGTCTTTGTTTCTTTATTGATTCTCTATCTAGATGTTCTATCTTATGGTGATAATGGTGTATTAAAGTTCCCCACTATAATTGTAGAGACATCTGTTTCTCCACTTAGTTTCTCCAGTGTTTGCCTCATGTATTTTAGGGCACCCTGGTTAGGTGCATAAATATTTATTATTGTTTTTCTTCTTGAAAGACTACCCCATTTACAAATATATAGTGTCTGTCTTTGTCCCTTCCAATATTTTTTCATTTAAAGTTTATTTTGTCCGATGTTAGTATAGCTACTCCTGCCCTTTTTTTTTAGTTATTGTTTGCTTGTAAAATTGTTTTCCAGCGATTCACTTTCAGCCTTCTTGAATCCCTGGGTCTAATGTGCAATTCTTGTTGACAGCACATAGATGGATTATATTTCCTTATCCATTTTGCCAATCTGTGCCTCTTGACTGGTGAGTTTAATCCATTAAAATACAGTGTTATTACTCTCAATTAATTACTTACATCAGCTGTGTTTTCTTTGTGTTTATGTATGTCATATGTTCTTTTTATTTCTCTTGTCTTTTTAGTTGTTTTTACACTCTCCTCCCACTCTTTCTCTCCTGTTTTTTGCTTTCAACCTGCAGAACTCCCTTTAGTTTTTCTTGAAGGGCAGGTTTCTTATTGGCATACTCTCTTAATTTCTGTTTATCTGTGAATATTTTGAAGTCTCCATCATTTTTGAATGCCAGCTTTGCTAGATATAGAATTTGTGGCTGGAAGTTTTTTTCTTTTAGTACCTTGACTGTGTCATACCACTGTCTTCTTGCCTCCGTGGTTTCAGATGAGAAATCAGCACTTAATTTATTGAGCTTAACTTGTGTGTGATGGTTCTCTTTTTTCTTGATTCCTTCAGTATTTTCTCTTTGTCTTAAGCATTGTAAATCTTTACAAGTATATGACTTAGAGTAGGCCTGTTGGGATTTATACTGTTTGGGGTGTGCTGTGGTTCCTGGACATGTACATCCATCTACTTCAATAGGGTTGGCAAGTTTTCAGCCTTTATTTCCTTCAACAGTCCTTCTGTCACCTTTCCCCTCTCTTCCCCCTCCTGGGATGCCTATAATGCATATGTTTGTGCATTTTGTGTTGTTGTTCATATTCCTAAGTCCCTGCTGGATTTTTTCTTTTTATCTAACTGTTCTACTGTCTGTTTGATTTCACATGTACTGTCTTCCACATCATTAATTCTTTCTTCTGCCTGTTCAAATCTGCTGTTATGTGCTTTTTGAGTTCTTGGATTGTGCCATTCATCACCATCATATCCATTATCTTTTTATGTATGTTTACAATTTCTTCAGTATGCTCTCCCAGTGTCTTCTTAATATCCTGAAACTCTTCCCTCACTTCGTTAAGTTGGTCCATGATATTTGTTTGGACAGCTTTGATTGGTTGTTTGATGTTCTGCATCTCTTCCTGGTTTTTAGTTTGTTATTGGACTGGGCCATGTCTTCCTGTTTCTTAGCAGGGTTTGTAATTTTTTGTTTCCCTCTGGTCATCTTTTTATCTTGATGGGTTTATTCAGTTGATTAACTTCTCTCTCTATTTAAGAGTTTTATTTAGCTGTGATTTTGTGTGTGTGTTAAGTTTTCTCTTTGACAGTTTGTTCTTCTTGTTCTATTTCCTTGCTGTTTTCTATGTTTCCTTGAAGGAAAAAGATTAGGGCCAGAGAAATTGAAAGAGGTATGAAAAGAAAAAGGATAATTGTAATAATAATAGAAGTTAGAAGAGGGGCCATATAAAACTTAGTAAAATGAATATTTAACTCATGTAAGTAGTTTAGAGTAACAGGAATAAAAATGTGGAGTACCTACAATGAAATGGGAAACTGAATAGAGAAAAATACATAGAATGATTTAAAAGGCCCAAATGATGAGAGAGAGGAAGAGAAAAGAAAGGACAGAAAGAAAAAAGTTAACTAAAAAAATAGAAAACAGAATAGAGAAGATAGATATCGAAACCAATAAAGTTGGACTATTTTTTAAAAGTGGACTGTAAGAACCACAACAGAAAGCAGAAGATAGAAAAATGAAGGAAAGAAAAGAGGTAGCATTGGTAGACAAAATCAGTATATTGGTAGACAGAAAATGGCAAATCAAGGAAGAAGAGGCAGACTCAATCAAAAACAATGAGGGATCTGCTGATCCACCAAACAAAAAGAATGAATCTGAAAACAATATTTTGAGCAAATGATGCAGGCACCCAAATGTAAAGTCTAATTTCTTTCATTTTTATGAATTTCAAGATCTGGCAATATTAATGTATGAAGATAGAATATCAGAACAAGCGTTAATATGTTGGGAAGCGGTTATTGATTGAAGCAAATAGGGTTGATTTTCCAGATTATTGGAAATAATTCATTTCTTGATAGGGTAATTCAATAGTGTAGGAGAAGGGGATGATAGGTTTGAAAAATTGTGACATCATTCAGTTAAGATCAATACATTTAACTGTATTTAAATTTTACATCAATTTTAAACAAACAATAAGAGAGAAGACTGCTTGGGACAATGTAATGGAGATAAGCACATTTTATTTTCAGTATCTTTCCCCCACTGACCACCTCACTGATGAGCAACTAGGCCGTCAGTTCCTTGTGGATTCCAGGCAGAATATTGGGGAGTTCTCTAAGGTTCGTTGTGGATACAGTGTTGCTGGACAGAGTCCTGTGGTGACATCAGTTCCATGGAGGGCCTGTAGAGCTCTGTGGGGCTTGTCTTTTGGACGATCCTGGGGAAGCTTTGAGAGGTGGTGATGGAGTGCAATAACACTGGTCCATACCTCCCATTCAATAGCCTCCAGTGGGACTCAAGGGCATTTCACTCTTTCTTCAACATTTTGGTAAACTCCTATTCAGACTTGAGCAGTCTGTTAGAAGCCAACGTTATAGGAAACATGAAAAGCAGGTGACAGACAACCTAGGTACCCTTATTGACAAGAAATGTCAACTTCTTGATAAGATGAGTGCTGCTTACAAGAGATATATAGAGACAAAGTCATCTTTAGGGAATGCTAGGCTAGAGTAAGCATCTTCAGAAATGCCCAGCCTTATTGACTCCTACAGAAAGGTAAGGGAACGACAGTAATGTTGATGGAGGAATTAACTTCGGTGTTCCTAGAACTAAAGGAAGAGAGATCCAAAATTTCTAAACAAAAAGGTGAGATGAAGAATATGCTGAATGAACTGGAGTCCTAAGAAGAGGTTATGTGAACCAGCATAGCACCAGGCACTTTTCCAAATTCAGTGTGTTTAGAAACTCTTCCACTCCCTTATGGTCCTTCCTCCAAGAGTGGGCCTGGGTTGATATTAAGCAACACTGAACTTCTGCTCCACTCAAGCCTGCAGAGCCTACAGGCTGGAATGACTCTCTCCAATTACATCTGGAGTTTTTTAGGCCAGTGGATCAAGGGAACCCCCTTCATGGGCTGGAGTTCCTCTGCCTTCACCTCCTGTACATACATGTGATTTCCTCCATGGTCAGTTCCTCCTTCAGTCACATAGAGTTTGGACTTGAGGAACATCCTGGAAATATGAGACTTTCTCTTTATAGAAACTCAACATGAAAGAATCTACTACTATTGACAAGATTGTTCATATACTACTTAAGAGATTACTTAGGAGTCTTATGTATATGTTTATGCCTGTTCATTTATTTCTTTACTTCTTAATCTATTCATATAATTATATTGTAATTTTATATTGATCTTTTAAGTAAAAACTTTCTTTTAGTCTCATCTACTTAATACCTATTATATATATATTAAAAGATGCTTAGATTACATAAACGTTACACAAAAATTACAGGGATTCCCATGTTCCCCACCTTCCACACCTCCCATAACATCCCACATAAACATCTTTCATTAGTGTGACACATCATCTGCAATGGATATACACATCCTGGGGCTTTGCCACTAACCATGGACCATAGTTCACATTCTAGACCACACTCTCTCACACACAGTTCTGCATGTTGTATGCTGATGTAAAATGGCCTATATCTGTCATTGTAATGTCACTCGGGATATTTCTCAAGTCCTGAAAAAGCCCCTGTATTACAATTGCTTTTCCCTTCCCTGCCCCAAAAGCGTCCAGTGGCCACTGGCTCCACATCACTGTTGTAATTTCTTCCATTGCTTGAATCACAATATGTTTACAACAGAGTACCATTAAGTCCACTCTAGTCCATAGCTCTTCCCCCAATCCTGAGGAGTTTGGGATGGTGATGTCCACTCCACCTCCAAGTGTGAGGGGGCTTATATCCCATTGGATACAGTGGATGGGATTATCCTGCCTGCAGCTGCAGGCTCTCTCCATTCCCTGGGATGACCGTTGTCCATCATCGTTTCCTCACCAGGTGACTTGGGTGAGTCCATTGAGCTGTAGAGTAGGAGTTGCAGCTCCACTGAGATTCCAGGCACAGCTGGCACATGGGCAGGCCAGAGGCTCCACTCTCTGGAAGTACACCTACAAACTCCAGCATCACATATAGGTTTGAATACAAGGGACTGATGGACCATGTGCAGGGAGGACTTATTTGAGTCCAACTCTGTCACTTTCAGGAGCACAGATTCCAAAGTAGAGCCCACTAATAAGGCATCAATCTCTGGGGCAATCCTCCCTTATATAGGACCTGGGTGTCTCCAGAGCCCTCAGGAGCCCCTCTGTGTGGGGTGATATCCACTTTGGTGTTCTATGAGATCCTACTGAGGTGTGTGTAGGCGTTACCTCTGGGATGACCTCCCGACTCTCTTTGAAGTCTCTTAGTCACATGAACTCATTTGTCTTTACCATTTCCTCCTTTTATTCAAGGTCTTTTTCCAGTCGTATGCCAGTTGGGACTTGGTATTAATCCCTTGTTGGCAAGGAAGCTCATCCCTGGAAGTCATGTCCCACACTGGGGGGAAGGTAATGCATTCATATGCTGAGTTTGGCTTAGAGAGAGGCCACATTTGAGCAACAAGGATGCTCTCAGGTGGCAACCCTTAGGCACCCCATAACAGTAGGCTAAGTATCAGTTACAACAGCAAAGACTCTTAAGGGTAGTGATCATAAGAAGAGCTCATCAGTGGACCATCCTCCTTTGCCAGACACTGCCCCTGTACTCGGGGGACTGTTGCTGCTCCCTTGGAGAATGTAGCAGTGCTCTCCAGGCTGGGAATTCAGTATTCCCTCATTTATTGAGTGATTGTCTTCCCACTGTGACCATGCCCCACTCCTTGATCATTTGAACAATTTTATATATCTTTCATGTATATTCAGGTGAACTTCCTCCCATGAATCCCCCATCCCAGACACCCCCCACCAATGATCCACTGCTGCCCCCATTGTAACCCTTCTGTGATCTAAAACCTTCCTTGAAGATGAAGACCCTATAATAGCCAAATACAATTAATAGGAAAATAAAATAATAATGATAAGCTTAAATGTAAGAGAGAAAATACATGGAAACGCAGAAAAAAAAACTAAAAATAAAATAAAATTAAAGGATTGGGATATTCAAAAAATGGGAAAAAAGCAAAAAAATTAAATAAATTAAAAAAAAATTTTTTTAATTATTATTATTGTTTCCTTTTATCACTGCATTATCGGGTGTCCAGTCTGTACCATGGCACCTTCCCCCCTCACTCCCCAGTGTCTCCCAAATTTTCATTTAATTTTCAGAGAGGTTTTAGGTCACAGCAAAGTCACACAGAAAATTCTAAGGACTCTCATATACCCAACCTCCTTTCCCTTTCCTCACCCCATATTAAAACCTTTTTTATGTGGATGGTAGCATTGTTACAACTGTTATACAGATAGTGAAACATAGCTACTAAACATTGTCAATGGTTTACAGTATAGTTTACAATTTAGATGGTACAGTTTAATAATTTTTGATAATATTTACCATGTCCTGTGTCCATTACTGTAAGTTAATGAAAAACATTTCCCCTGACCACTAAATACCCCCTGTTTGATCTTTTCTGTTCCTTCCTCCCCATACCCCTGGGGCACATGACACTCCCCTGCCTTGACTCATTGGATGACAAGATTCATAGTTACATGCAACAAGAGGTCTTGACTCGCTGAATATCCTCTCCTATTAGGATCCATCCTTGTGCCTCAGAGACACCCACCTGTCTGTTTCTGGGTGAATCGGTCCTCCCCAAAATGGGTCCTTCCCATCCACCATGTGGATCTCCACTCCCTGACACAACACATGACAGGATGAACACTCACACACTCCCCAGAAGCCTACTCCAGATGCACCCTGTCCTGAATACCCCCCCATCAACCTATACCCCAAACCAGTGACACTACCTTGTTATATTGCCATAAGAGCATTCCCACTCCTGTACTTTCAACATCATACACACAAATCCCATGTTCAACTAGGCCCCCTCCCATCTCTCCTCCCAGTATCCTGGGTATTCCAACCCGCCCTTCCTAATCTACCCACCTGTCAACCCTGCACCACCAAACCCAGTAATATCACTACCTACCTGTCCTGTCCTTCAATATGGAACTATACTCTATCACTTTACCATAGATTATGTCCATATGGGTGATGGCTCACAACACTCTCTTCTCTCTCTCTCCCTTGTTAACCTATCTTTCAGACAATGGTTCTCGGAGGCTGCTCACTTTCCTCAATTCAAATCAGTGAGGTCATTTACTGTTCATCCTTCAAGGCCTGTCTTGTTTTACTCAATATAAGGTCTTCAAGATTCATCCATGTTATTTCGTGTGTTGACACTTTATTACTTCTTACAGCTGAGTAATATTCCATTATATGTATGTACCACATTTTGTTTATCCATTCATCTGTTGATGGGCACCAGAGCTGATTCCAATTTTTGGCAATTGTGAACAATGCTGCTATGAACATTGGTGTGCATGTATCTGTTCATGTCTTTTCTTTCACTTCTTCTGGGTATATACCCAGCAGTGGAATCTCTGGATCATATAGAAGATCTATTGTTAGTTATCTGAGGAACCACCAAACTGTCCTCCACAGTGGCTGGACCATTCCACAATCCCACCAGCAGTGGATGAGGGTTCCCATTCCTCCACATCCTCTCCATCACTTATAGTCTGCTGTTTTTTTAATAGCTCCCATTCTGATGGGTATAAGATGGTATCTCATTGTAGTTTTGATTTGCATTTCCCTAATAACTAGCAATGTTGAGCATTTTTTCATGTGTTTTTTAGCCATTTGTTTTTCTTCTTTGTAGATATCGATAAGGGAGGCAAGATCACGTCAGTTTAGGAGGGCACTCGCTGATTCACTCACTGACAGCTGACTGGGAACAGGGTCCTGCCCAGAGGTCTGTGCTGTAGGCACACAGAGCAAGAAGCTTGGGACATCTATCTGGAGGCAGCTCGACGGCATGGATTGCTTGGTAGAGTTTCGTGAGTTTTAACCCTGCCCGTGGAGGTTAACACAGACAGCTGAGCCCCACCCTCAGGGAGAAAGGCTGGTTTGAGCCACAACTCCCCACCAGCAACCTGGTGAGAGGGAGTGTTCTCTGAGAGTAGGAGGATTCTGGCAAAGGGTTGAGAAGGGGGTTTCTTTTCTGTGGATTTGGCTGCCTAGAACCTTTGCAGCTTTGGGGAACAAAATAGCTGGCTTGAATCACCACTAGGCAGAGGGGAGTGGCAAATCTGCTGAGGAAGTTGATTTACCTAGCTGCCCAGGGATACGCCCCAACTCCCACCGGCAAGCCGGGGAGAGGGAGCAGTCTCCGAGAGTGGGACGGTTCTGACAGAAGGTGGAGAGGGGTTTCCTTTCTGTGGATTTTGGCTGCCTGGACCCCCTCATTCCTTTGGGGAGCAGGTAAGCCAGCTTGAAGCAGTGCCAGACTGAGGGGAGAGGCGAATCTACTGAGGAAGCCTGATTTAGCCAGCAGCCCGGTGATGCTGAAGCTTGGCTCCAGAGGGGAGAGAGTCAGCCAATTTTATCATTCTGCACGGACAAGCATCAGAGCTTCAGCTCCCCTGGGAGGCCAGGAAGTGGGAAGTGCTTGATTAGTTTCCAAGAGCCTAGTTAGGGTCCCCTCGGCGAAGGGGGTGATCTAGAAAAGGACTTCTCTTGGGTCCCTTATTTTTCCAAAAAAAAAAGTCACTTTAAAAAATAAAAAATGAATTTTTCTTTTTAATTTAGTTTAATAGCTAAAATCTGCCTCAAAACCTGCAGATAGAACCTTGCAGGGCAATTGATTGATAAACACAAGCAGGCTGAGAGGTTCCACAAGGGCCCAAGAAGGAACACTGTTCTTCTTAGATTTATTTGACTGCTTGCTTGTGTCGTTGTTTAGTTTTTCTCTGTTTATTTGTTGTCTCTTGCTTTTCGTTCCTCTTTCCTCCCCCCTTCTTTTTTCTTTTTTTTTTTTTATTATTATTTTTTTAAATTAGGTGCTGCTAGCTTGTCTCTTCTTTGCTGTGCTTCTTCAGTGATTTCCCATTCTCTGTCTATATTGATTTTGTCCCCCAAGCTATCTGTATTCCTTCCTTCATCTTTCTGCCTTCTGCTTTCTGTTGTGGTTCTTATATACCATGTTTTTTCATTAAGATCTATTTTATATATAATTATAAGTTGTACATATATGCAGTTCAGTCATGAGACTTAAAAGACAAAAGCAATATAAACTTGCAAAGGTATATTCACGAGAAATCTAAGTTATTACTAAATGTAAATTTTAACTCAAAATGTAATAGATGAAAAATAAAAGGAGCAATTAGCCCTTTTGGGAGGAAGGTAAACAGTATATTTACAAAGAACTTTATATAATTCAATGTTTATTAAAAAATAATAAAGGATAAAAATTTAAAAGTTATATATTCACATAGCAATGTTTTTTATTCCCATGCAAGTGTGCTGCAATATGAGTTTTCTAAGGAGGAAAAATCCCTCTAGGACAATACCAGTAAATCTCCACTTCCCACCCCTCTCTGCTCTCTCACTCCTCCTTTCCATTTAAATGACACACCTCAAAGGAAACCTGAGGGAGCAGCAAGGATCTCCTCTCTCCAGAAAACAGATGGCATTCCTAAGATAATTTTCAGCATATATAATGATCCCATGGTAGACAGTGAACAAAAATGGAGTTTTCCAATGACTACCGAGCAAATCAGTAAGTAATTTCCCCTGAGCATTTGAGGCATTCAAATGACATAAAAGAAGCAATAAAGCACCATGACTCCCCCCCAAAATAGAGAAAACTGGGGTTGGTTGTAGGGACAGATCAGTGATGATAAGAAAATCCTTGTCACTGTGGAGCTGATAATTTAGGAAAGGAAGATTCTGCAAGAAATTAAAGAGAATACATGGCATGTCAGGAAATGTTAAGGGTAATGGAGAAACATAAGTTGGGAAGCTAGGGAGTGAAGTTTTTGTAGAAAAGGGGACTTGTGAAAGTAGATGACAGGCAAGCTCTGAGGAATGGATATCTGAGCAGTGAGGGTACCTGGCAAAAGCCCTGAAAGATGAGGAGCAATTATGAATAATGCTGCTATGAACATCGCTGTGTAGATGTGTACCTGTGTCACTCCTCTTAGGTCTTCTGGGCATATAATCACTAATTGTATTACAGGGTCACATGGCAAATCTGTATGCAACTTTTTCGGGAACTGCCAAACAGTCCTCCACAGGGGCTGTACCACTCTGCATTCCTACCAACAGAGAATAAGTGTTCCTATCTCTTCATATCTTCTCCAATACATGTAATTCTCTGTATTTTCAGTAGTGGCCAATCTAATAGGTGTGAAATGATGTCTCATTATAGTTTTGATTTGCAGTTCCCTAATCATTAATGATGTTGAACATTTTTTCATGGTTTTTTTTTTTTTTGTCATTTTTATTTCTTCTTTGGGCAAATGTCTGTTCAAATCTTTTCCTCATTTTTTAATTGGGTCATTTGTTTTTTATTGTTGAGTTGTAACATCTCTTTATATATCATGGCTATTAAACCTGTATCAGACATGTGATTCCAAATATTTTCTTCCACCATGTCGACTGCCTTTTCAACCATTCAATAAAGTTCTGTGAGGTGCAAAAGTGTTTAATTTTGAGGAGGTCCCATTTATCTATTTTTTCTTCTGTTGCTTGTGTTTTGGGTGTAAGGTCCAAGAAAGCACAACCTACCACAAGGTCTTTAAGATGTTTCCCTATATTTTCTTCTAGTAGTTTTATGACTCTGGCTTTTCTGTTTAGGTCTTTGACCCATTTTGACTTGATTCTTGTATAGTGAGTGAGCTAGGGGCCCTCTTTCGTTCTTTTGGTTATAGGTATCCAGTTCTGTGAGCACCATCTGTTGAAGGGACTGTTTTATCCCGTTAAGATGGACTTGGTTGGTTTGTCAAGAACCAGTTGATCACAGAAGCAAGGGTTTATTTCTGGACTCTCAATTCTGTTCTACTAATTATTGTGTGTACTTTATGCCAGTACCATGGTGTTTTGACCACTATACCTTTGTAATATGTTTCAGGCCCGGCAGTAAAATTCCTCCCATGTCACTCTTCTTTTTTAGAGTGCTTTTGGCTATCCTGGTGCACTTCCCCTTCCAAATGAATTTGTAAGGTGCCTTTACTATTTCTGTAATGTAGGCTGTTGGAATTTTGATTGGTTGTTGCATTGAATCTATAAATCAGTTTGGGTATGATTGACATCTTCATGATATTTATCTTCCAGTCCATGAACAAAGAATGTCTTTCCATTTGTTTAGGTCTTCATTGATTCCTTTTAGAATTGTTTTTGTAGTTTTCTGCATATAGGTCTTATGCTTCTTTGGATAAATTGATACCTAGGTATTTGATTTTTTTGTTGTTGTTCTATTGTAAATGGAATTTTTTCCCTGATTTCCTCCTCAGATTGTTCAATACTAGTGTGCAAAATCATTATTGTTTTATGTTTATCTTCTAACATGCCACTTTTCTAAATTCTTTTATCAGCTGTAGATATGTCAGAATTTTCTAAATACAATATCATGTCATCTGCAAATAGTGAGAGTTTTACTTCCTCATTTTCCTTTTGGAAGACTTTAATTTTTTTTTCATGTCTAATTACACCAGGTAGAACTTCTAATACATTGTTGTATAACATGGGTGTCAGCGGGCATCCTTGTCTTGTTCCCGATTTTAGAGGGAACACTTTCAAAGTTTCTCCATTAAGTACGATGTTGGCTATGAGTTTTTTATATATGCCTTTTATCATATTGAGGAATTTTCCTTCTATTCCTACCTTTTGAAGTTTTTTTTTTTTTTTCAATCAACAAAGGATTTTGGATTTTGTCAAATGCCTTTCCTGCATTGATTGAGATGATCATGTGGTTTTAGCCTTCAATTTGTTAATGTGGTATATTAGGTTGATTGATATTCTTATGTTGAACCTGCCTTTCATACTAGGAACACATCACACTTGGCTGTGATGTATAAGTCTTTTGATATGCTGCTGGATTTGATTTGCAAGTATTTTTGTATCTATGCTTTTAGAGAGATTGGCCTGTGATTTTCTTATCTTGTAGTGCCTTTATTTGGCTTTGGTATTAGGATGATATTGCCTTCATAAAATGTGTTAGGTAATTTTACCTCCTCTTCAATTTTTTGGAAGAGTTTAAACAGGATTCATGTTAATTCTTTTCAAAATGTGTGGTAGAATTCACTTATTAATCCTTCTGGTCCTGGAGTTTTCTTTGTGGGATATTTTTGATGATGGATTCAATTTATTTAAATGTGATTGGTTTGTTAAGTTCTTGTATTTCTTGTAGTGTCAGTGTAGATTGTGCATTTCTAGGAATCTGTCCATTTCATCTAGGTTGTTTAGTTTATTGGCAAACAGTTTCTCATAATATCCTCTTATGATCCTTTTTATCTCTATGGGTTCAGTCGTAACTTGCCCTCTCTCATTTCTGATTGTATTTATTTGTATCTTCCCTCTATTTTTGTTGTTGTTGTTGTTAATCTGCAAGGGATTTGTCATTTTATTGTTCTTCTCAAAGAACCAGCTTTTGGTTAAAATAATTTTCACCTTTTTTTTTTTTTTTTTTTTGGTTCTCATTTTCATTTTTCCTACTCTAATCTTTATTATTTTTTTCCTTCCATTTGCTTTGGGATTGGTTTGTTGTTCTTATTCTAGTTTCTCCATTTAAGTTAAATTTTTGAGTTTTGCTCTTTCTTCTTTTTTAATATAGGCGTTTAGGACTATAAATTTCCCTTTCAAGACTGCCTTCACTCTATCCAATAAGTTTGGATAAGTTGTGTTCTTGTTTTCGTTTGTCTCAATATATTTACTGCTTTTACTTGTAATTTTTTCTTTGACCCACTGGCTATTTAGGAGCATGTTGTTTAGCCTCCACGCACTTGTGAATTCACCTCTTTCCTGTCTATTATTGATATCCAGTTTCATTCCATTATGATCTGACAAAGTGCTTTGCATAATGTCAATCTTTTTATATTTATTGAGAGCTTCATTGCACCTTAACATGTGGCCTATCCTGGAGAAAGAGCCATGGGCACTTGAGAGGAATGTCTAACCTGCTGACATTGTATGCAATGTTCTATATGTCTGTTAGGTTTAACTAATTTATCATATTTTTTAACTGCTCTGTTTCCTTGTTGATCTTCTACCTAGTTGTACTATACAATGATATGTGTGGTATGTTGAAGTCTCCAACGATTATTGTAGAGATATCTATTTCTCCCTTCAGTTTTGCCATAGTTTGCCTTATGTATTTTGGTGCACCTTGGTAGGTGCATAGACATTTATGACTGGTATATCTTCCTGGTGGATTGTCCCTTTTATTTATTTTATTAATATATAATGGCCTTCTTATAATACTTCTGCATTTAAAGTCTGTTTTTCCTATATTAGTATAGCTACACCTGCTCTTTTCTGGTTACTATTTTGATGGAGTATCCTTTTCCAACCTTTCACTTTCATCCAGTTTTTATCCCTAGGTTTAAGTTGAGACTCTTGTAAGCAGCCTATGGGAGGCTCTTTTTTTTTTCCCCTTCTGTCCACCTATATCTTTTGATAGGGGAATTTAATCCATTCACACTCAGTCATATTACTGTAAATGCATTATTTATTTCCACCATTTTAATCTTTCATTTCATATGTCATATCATATTTTCAACTGTCTTTTTACTCTTTTGGTTATCTTTTCTGCTATTCTTTCACCTCTACTCTCCTCCAAGCCTCACTTGTCTTTTTCTTCCAAGCTCTAAAGCCTCCTTTAATATTTCCTGCAAAAGTTGATTCTTTTTTATGAAATCTCTTAGTTTCTGTTTGTGAATATTTTAAATTGAAGAAAAATTTTGCTGGATAAGGAAGTCTCTGCTGGAAGTTTTTCTCTTTCGGTATCCTGATTGTCTCATGCCACTGTATTCTTGCCTCCATGGTTTCTGGTGAGAAATCCACACTGAGTCTTACTGAGCATCCCTTGTACGTGATGAATTGTTTCCTCATTGCAGCTTTCAGAATTTTCTTTTCATTTTTGAAATTTGACTTTTCAGTAGTATGTCTTGGAATAGGTCTATTTGGATTTATTCTGATCGGGGTATGCTGCATTAGGTGGACATGTAAGTTCATTTCTTTCATGAGAGTTGGTAAATTTTCTGCTGTTATTTCCTGAAATACTCTTTCTGCCCCTTTCCTTTCTCCTACTGGAACTTCCATGACATGTACGTTGTTGCATTTCTTGTTCTCACTCAACTCCCTGAGCTCCTGTCAATTTTTTCCATTCTTTTTTCTCATCAGTTCCAGCTGTTCTGTCTTCGGTATCACTTATTCTTTCTTCAATTATTTTGAGTCTGCTGCTATATGACTCTAATGTGTTTTTTATCCCCCCTATTGTCTCTTTTGTTCCCATGGGCTCTGTTACTTTTCTATTAAGGTTTCCAAATTCTTCTTTGTTCTCATTCAATGGCTCCTTGATGTTGTTTATCTGTTTAGCCATGTTGTCTTTCAATTCATTCATTTGATTTTGGAAATTTGTATGCATCTAATTAATTAGTTGTTTCAAATCTTCCATCTCTTCTGGGTCTTTGATATATTCCTTTTGGGGCTATGCCTTCCATTTTCCTAGTATGACTTGTAATGTTTTGTTCTTCTCTGGGGATCTGATTAGGATGCTAGTTTACACAGATCCTCAATTGCTGTCTCTCTTGTAGGGATTTAGTGCTGGGAAGCTGTGTTTTACTGCTGCTCTTTGATTCTAGGTTCAATTGGATCATTAGGATTGTCCCTGTTATTTGCTCAAAACTGGTCTCTCGACCCAGTAATGAGTTGCAGACCTGCTTCCTAGGGCTTGTTAAGGGAGGTTATAGAAGCCAGAAAAAGCTACTCTTATTTACTTTCAATTTTCTCATGTGCACATCCTTGGTCTGCTAGCAGATCGCACTCTTTGACAACATCACAAATGAGAGCCCAGAACCTTCCAGACACCCTTCCATTCCCAGGCTGGGAAACTCGGACCCATGTCCATCTCTACTGGTGCTGTGCAGCACACCCTTGCCTCCCTGTGATTCAGATCCTTCCTGGTAATGTGCTCCTTGATTGTCTGGCACCACATGGTGGACACTTTTATATCATTTCCCAGTATCTTCAGCCACACTGGCCACATAATGGACCCTGTCCCTAGACCTGGGTGCTTTCCAGGAAGCCAGCAGTGAGGGCACAGTGCCATCTGGGCATTCCCCAGGAATCAGCACCGAAGCCATTCCTTGAGGAGGGGGACAGCAGATACATGAGAGGATGGCCATGACTCTCTCCAGGGCATTCGCTGTATCCCCAAGGGGAATCGCACACACTGGTGCCCCTTGACCCACCAGCACCAACCTGGGTCATCACGAGTGGGTGGAGAATGTTGTCCTGTGCCCAGCCAAATTCTCACTTGGGCCCCAGTTATGAGATCTTCAAGATCCAAATTTTTCTTTGTCCCACTCGAGAGTTGGAGATCAGTCAGGCCAAGGAAGATTTGGAGAGGGCACCCCCGGCCATGGCATAATCCTTATGGGGCTGAGTCCTCTCAAGATGCCTCAGGGAAATTTCAAAATCCCCCTGTGTGGCAGTTACCAGACCATATTGCCATGGAGCCCCAGGGAGGGCATTTATGAGTCGCCCAGGCCTTGCTTCAACCTCCCTCATCTGTGTGGTCTGAGGGGAGCCAGGATAAGGCTGGGCCAGAGTGGGCGGGAGGGGTGCCCTTGCCACGGTGTGATCCAGATCCATCCCACTGCCCTTGGTGACAGTGGTCAAGGACCACCTGATGGTGCATCTCTATTGTTTCATTTTTCTGAGCTCCGGGTGACACCAATATGTGAGGCAGATATTTGCTGGCCAAACACAGGATCCTCCTCATCACAGACCCCTTGGGGTGGTCTTGTGAGAAAGATTGCTCTAGTGATTGGAAGGTGGCTAAGGGTACCAGTTCCCCAGATGCTACTCCACCTCAGGCTGTAGTCACAGATCTGAGGTTTATCGCACTGAGATGGATCTCCACTCCTTCCCAGCTGGGTGCCTGGAACCCTGCTTGGAACGAGCACACCTCTTTGCACACTGCACCTTCTGCATACAGTCCAAGAGCACATCCTGGAGGTTTATGAAGCGCTTCAGCCTTATAAATCCCATTAGCCCTCTTGGAGTTCACCCCACCCCCTCTCCGGGTGTGGGAGCTGCCAATCAATGCCAAAACCTTGATTGGATGAAAGGGTGGAGGGTCTGAGTGCACTGCCACTCAGAGCTGAAATGGACTTCTTTGAATCATCGTGCCAAGTGTGTGTGAGTGTGTCTCTGCACGCCTGTGTCTGAGTGTCCGTTTCCACACACACATGTCCAAGTGTGTGTGTGAGTGTATTTACTGAGACTACTGCCACCCCTCGAGTGCCATCTTGCCCTCTTCTTTCTCTTCTTGCAACCTCTGACACCCCTCCCTGAACAAGGGATTTTGCCATAGTGTGTCATCACCAACGTGCAATGCCCCTGCCTCGGTTGTTGCTGTTCATTGTGATTGTTTTCTATCTCTTTATGTTTTGGCTCATGGATCACCACAGCTTTGGTAGGCAAGTTGGGTTTGAGCTACTAAGTTTGAATTAAGGCTTTGGTTGCTTTTGCCCTTGGAAAAATTTCCACTGATCCTCAGATGCTTAGATCAAGATCAAGATGTCACTTGTGGGTACTGCTTGCATCACTCTGCCCTAATGGCTAATGCATCATGAATAAAGGATCCTCTTCTGTATGAAGTTAAACACTGAAATTCTTATAAAATCTAGTCTCATATACACATGAATACACTCCTGGCTGGTGTTGCAGTGTGTAGAAGTAACAAGGGCTAACAAGTTTTCATTGGATGATAACATTATCTCCATACTCTGTGTGGTCCACAAGGATTTCCTCCTTTCCCTTCTGGGATTTGGTCATTCCCAGCATTTCATGTTTTCCATGATATTGAGGCAGGTTAGCATAAGGAAAAGAGGGAAGACAAGTCACAGCTGAGACCCAAGTCACAGCTGAGACCTAAGTCACAGCTGAGACCCGAGTCACAGGTGGGACCCAGCAGAGAAAATGGCTAGCAGAACACATGGCTGCAAGACCCTGCCCGGAAACTTCCTGAGGTAAAGGCTGCTACTAAAGAATAAAGCCAGAAAGACCCCATGATGCCCTGGCCATAAGGTCCCATTTAGAACTCTTTCCAGTTTCAAGAGTAAGCCCTCGATAATTCAAAACAGGCTTCCCATTGGGCCCCGAGAGCTTAACGTGGGGATTGTAAGGCCACCAATGAGAATAGCATATAGCTGGGGCCCCTCCCCAACATTAGGATAGGGGAGGAGGAAAGGTCTTAAAAGGCCTAACCTGGGGGCCCACATGTGCGACTCAATCTGTGCCATGGCCACAAACCATGTCATGGACTGTGTACTTTTCTACTTTATTGTTTCTTAATAAACTCTTTACTTCCTTGCCTACTATGTGGCATGTCCTTAAATTCTCCTATGTGACATAGCCAAGAGCCTAGAGGCCCAGAAACCAAAGTGCTCTGCTGACAATATGTTTCAAATGTGAATATTTTCAAATCTTCTGCTTCTCTTATGTCTTTTTATTTTTGTTCCATATAACTACACATTTAAATTCTGTTTGAATTCAGAAATCCTTTTCCTTTTGGCAACTTGGGCCTTGGCACATTATTCTTCCAATACCTTGATTGAATGTTGACCACTTACTGTAAAGATTCCTTTTCTCTAACAAATATATTTTGACATGTGTCTCTCTAGGGGAACCTGTCCCTAGATGACAGAAAATTTAAAATGGGGTGACATTGTAAATTTTCCAATCTAAATGTTTTTGAGTTTCCTGCACAATTTCTCTTTACCACAGAATCCACTGAGTAATTCGCTGGATTCTCAGGCAATTCTTAAAGAACAACTTGTTTGATGTGACCAAGGCCAAAAAAAATTGCTCCCCAAATCTGTTTTACCATGTTGGTCATTTTCACACATATTGAGTTGTCATTTCTCAACCCACACATTTGCTATGTATTATTTCCTTCTCAAATTAAGATGGGATTTCTGTGGATGGTATAGTAAGATCTCTATTTCAGGAAAGATGATAGATGACTATTTAATGAGAGAGACCATGTTATAAGCTCAGAACATATGCAGCCAAAAACACAGAGATCTATATTTTCAGGAACATTTTCCATGTCTTCATAAAGACACCCTTCATGACACATGTGATCCCTTGCCTCCACTCTCTACTTACCTATGCCTTCTATAACTCCAAGAATGCTTTACTCCAAATGCTTCTTCCATGGACCACAAAAACACACACTCCCTTCAGCTCAAAATGGATAGGGGACCCAAATCCCTTCCCCTACCCTCAATGCTAAAACACATGTCTGACAAGAACTTGGAGATGCACACAGACACGGCACCCTCCTAAATGCACACACTCCTCTCAACACTGCCTCCATGCCCATAAATTGCAAAACACTCAATACATGTGTTCCATCTCCAAAGGTGTAGAGGATGTTGCAGCCCAAGAGTCCAGAACAGTCCTGAGGGTCAGGATGTGTCTGTGGTGACAGCACAGCTTGTCGGCTACAGAAGGATCATGTTGGCCTCATACATTAACTGTGGGTGTATGAGAAAGTATGAGTTTAAGAATGACTTGGAACTGTGTGGCTCTCCTCCAAAGCAGAGTAAAGCAACCTCCATGCCTGGGAGCAAGGTTCATAGATCTTTCCTGCTGGGAGTTAATATACCCAATGGGCCTCAAATGCAATCAGGCCATTCACAAAGAAATTTGTAACACATATCAAATACTGATGTGCATAATATCAAATGAGGAACTACAATATGCTGAAATCAGTAATATACAGGTGCAATTAGATACAATATTTCTGTGCAACTCATAAGGGTGGAAATAATATTTTGATCCAAGTACAATGATTGATTCTTGCACTGTTATGAAATATCTTTACAATATGCAAAATAGCATGCTTATTAGAAAACTAATCATCTTGCTTCCAACCTGTTGCAGAAAAGGATTTTTAAAGTATGTTAGAGAAATTTAAGGCATTAGCAAGGCATAGAGGTGTGTTTTTCCATTGAAAAACAACCAAAAAGGAAAAATAAAGGATTGGAAATGTTGAATCAATATATAGAAAGTATCTATTATAATGGGGAAGTGATATATTACCAAAAAATGGACATTCAGTAGTTCCTAATTGTAATTGTGAGTAGTCCTCTGCAAAAACAAGATTTTGACTTGTTAAGAGAAAATTTTCTTTAATAAACACATCTGATTTACAAAAAGCAGCCATTGACATGGCTCTTACATGTCCTGATGATTTAAGTTCTGTAGATGTTGCATCTGAAATGGTTCTAAACAGCATGCCATATTTGATATTTAAAAAGTCATCATCGCATTTGCTCCTCTGAAAGGAATTCATGAATTTTGCTTGGTTTAATCTTGTAACAAAAAATGTGAAGTCACATCGATCTATTTATTTTAACAATGCCAGAAGTATTTGGGTCCTGCAAAAGGGATTTGTGTAAGCTGCAATTTATTAAAAGTTGTTTAACATCATCCCAGGGCCACTATAAAATAACAAACATGGAAAGTTTCTCGATTGAAAATGAGATAAGCTACAGGTATATTTTTAATATGCTATGGATAAGTTAACTTCCTTAGGAAGGAAAATAAAATGATTATAATTTCTGGTTTTTCTGTAAACAAAACATTTAAATTTAAAATAATGTTGTGGGATAGAACTCTTCCAACAACTTTTCACCTTTTTTAATGTTGTTGGAAAATTTAACAATTAAATAATTTAATAAAAGCACATATACAAGGGCTCACATTCCCCATTCCCCTCTGGTGGATGAGGTTTTGTGGGGCGGAAACCATGTCCCAGTATTTGGTATATTTTGGTCCTGGCAGCATATGCATTTCCTCTTTGAATCCCTCCTGGGATATCTTCCCGAGAAAACATCCTGAATCCATAAAATTTCCTGCAACAACCCATGATTTAGACCCATGAAACTCCTCAATGAAGAGCTTTTATCACAAAATAAGGCTTACTAAAATATCATAAGAGAAAGTAAAGAGAAAAAAAGACTCAGGAACAGTCTAGAAATGAAGATTCTATGCCATGTGCCAGTTGAGACCTGAATATCAGCAGAGTTGCAACACCTACACTTCAGGTCCCTGGACTCACCCAGGACAACTAACAAGGAGATGATGATGGACAGTACCCATCCCAAGGAACAGAGTGTCTGCAATTGCAAGCAAGATAGTTCCATCCATCTGCCCCATGGGATCTAAGCTCCCTCTCAATTAGAAGCAGAGTGGGCATCACCATCCCAAAGTCCTCAAGATTGTGGAAGGGACAATGGACTAAAGTAGACCTATTATTATTCTGCTATAGACTTATAATTATTCTAGCAATGGAAGAACTCTTATCATTGCTATAAAGGCAGTGTCTACCAGAGATTCTGAGGGATGGGAGAGGGAAGAATAGGTATAATATGGGATCATTTTGAGGAAATTGCGTTTGTCCTGCATGACATTGCAGTGACAGATACAGGTCATTGTATATTTTGTCATAACCTACAAAATTGAGCAGGATAGAGTGTAAACTTTAATATAAACTGTAATCCATAGTTAGTATTAATATTTCAATATGTGTTCATAAATTGTAACAAATATACCACACTAATGAGGGATGTTAATGTGGGAAAGTGTGGAAGAAGGAGTGAGTGAGGTATATGGGAATCCCCTATATTTTTCATGTAATATTTATGTAATCTAAAGCTTCTTTGAAAATAACAAATATTAATTTTAAAAAAGCCCTAATGCAAATCTATCAAGAAATCCAACCAAAGGTCCCTCAACTGAATTTAAGACCATGAAAGAATAACACACCCAGAGGAATAGATTAGTTTACAAACATAATCTTTCTTCTTTGGGATTAATGAAATAATCTCAAATGGCCACGGAAGGTGATTAGTAGACTTAGTCATACTACAGAAGGTGATTAGTATGACTCAGTCATATTTAGATCTGGATTTGCATGGTACTGTCACTCAATCACAATGACAGATGCTCACCATGCAGGATGGTGTTACTTGTTATTCACGCAGCATGCAGAGAGGGTGGCACTTGTTGCTCTCTCCTCTATGGGCTTTCAGCACAGGGCAACTCTCCTTCAGTTTATTTGTAATCAGTTAAGTGGGCATACAGATTATGTTCTCAGCTCCCAATAAAATAATCCTTGCAAAATGGACAACTTAAAGACACCAGCTCCATTAACCCTGAACAAGAGGGCCAGCCTGTCCTTTGAAGTTTAAAGCCAGACATTGACTGCTCTTTAGTTACAAAAGTCCTGGGTGACATCTCCTTCCAACAGAAGCCTGTTTTGTCTATACAGAAATTGTGTTGTTTAGTGTAGCCACCTTCAACAACAATCCTAGCTAGATCTTCTGCATAATTTGCTGCAGCTTTTACAACAGCATCTACTGCTTCAACTGCGCTGTGATGTTATGAGAAGGCTTCTTTCCTAAACCTCATGAACCAGCCTCTGTCACCTTCAGATTTTTCTTCTGTAGCTTCCTCACCCCTCTTAGCCTTCACAGAATCAAACAGAGTTAGGGCCTTGTTCTGGATTTGGATTTTGTTTAATATGTTGTAGCTGGTTTGATCCTCTACCCAGACCACTAAAACTTTCTCCACATCAGCAATAAAGCTATTTCACTTTCTTATCATTTGCCTGTTCACTGGAGTAACACATTTAACATCCTTCAAGAACTTGTCCTTTGCATTCACCACTTTGGCTGTTTGGCACAAGAGGCAGAGCTTCTGGCTTATCTCGGCCTTCTAAGTGCCTTCCTCACTAAGCTTAATCATTGCTAACTTTTGATTTAAGGTGAGAGACAAGAGACTCAGCCTTTCACTTGAATACTTAGCAGCCATTGTAGGGCTATTAATTAGCCTAATTTCAATATTATTGTGTTTCAGGGAAAAGGGAGGTTCAAGGAGACAGAGAGTCACTGATTTACTGAGCTATGATAAGCTTAGGGTATAAGAGTTATGCTTATAAATAGTGTTTGGTTTCAGATAGGTTTAGTATTAAGATGTTGTTTATGTTTAGGGTTAGTGTTAAGGTTAGAGTTTGGTTTAATTAAGTAATTGGTTATGGTTAGGTCCACATTACAGTTAGAAATAGAGATAGTACATGATGGGGTTAAGTTTACAGTTGGGGATAATATAATTGTTTGTTTAGACGAGGGTTAATCTGAAAAAATTCTCTTCATTGGCTTTAAGGGCAGGGGTTGGAAATGATGCTTACGACTGCTGAAGACAAAGGGGTCCAGGGAGATGTGAAGATTAGATATTTTCAAAAAACAATACATCCTTGCTCAGAGTCACAGGATCTTATTCTGTCCCAATTAGGGCTATGACTGACAGTAGATTTCCTAGGACTGAGAATTCTGCCTTTACTGGCACAATGCTCTTTTAGAATTTAACTTCTGGGCCTGATCTTTAGGTGGTTTGCCCTCTGGCTCCAGGACATGACAGTGCCTTTATCTAAGGATGCCCACTGAACTTTCAATTAGTGATTATGTATCCTTGGTCTTTCACTGTCTGTCTCCAATGCTTTGAATTAACTCATTCCCCTGCATCTCTGAGACCTTAGATGTTGCACCCTGTAGCACACTCACTTCCCCTGGCATCCCTTCCCAGTTCCCCTGATGAAAACTGACACTTGTACTGCTACCACACAAGGGATTCTCAGTGCTGCATATTCCACTAGTAAGAGGGCCATCATGACCAGGCAGGTGATGCAGCTCCAAAATCTCATTTTAGTGTCTGCTTCCTGGGACGAGCCCACCTCTGTACCAACTATTGTAGATCAGGTTCCTCCCCAGTCTCAGACTCTGAGATTTGCCTGGAGGGGGTTATTGGGAGGGCTTTCAGGAGCTGCATCTGAGAGAGAGTTAGGGAAGCAGGATTAGGTGAAGGGAGATGTACAATTTCAGACATCCTCAACAAAATACTTGCTAATTGTATTCAACAACAACACATCAATTGGATTATACATCATGATCAAGTGGGTTTCTTCCCTGACATGCAAAGATGGATCAATATAAGAAAATCAATCAATGTAATGCACCACATTAACAGATAAAAAGGGGGAAAAAAAATCACATGACCATCACTTGATGCAGAAAAAGCATTTGACAAAATACAGCGCCCTTTCCTGATTAAAAACACTTGAAAAGATAGGAATAGTAGGAAATTTCCACAACATGATAAATGGTATATATGAAAAACCCACAGCTAACATCATATTCAATGGTGAAATGGTAAAAGCTTTCCCTCTATGATCTGGAACAAGACAAGTATGCCCACTGTCACTGCTCTTATTTAACATTGTGTTAGAAGTAGTTGCTCAAGCACTTAGGGAAAAAAAGATATAAAAGGCATCCAAATTGGAAAGGAAGAAATAAAAATTTCATTATTTGCAGATGACATGATCCTATAAATAGAAAAGTTGTATGCAGAAAACTACACAACATTGTTAAAGGATATCAAAGAACACCTAAATAAATGGAAGAATAGTCCCTGTTCATTTGTAGGTAGTATACACATCATCAAGATGTATATACTACCAAAGCTGATTTACAGATTTAACACAATCCCAATAAAAATTACAACAGCAGTTTTTACTTAATTGGAAAAGCTAACTATGAAATTTATTTGGAAGAGCAAGGGGCCCCAAATGGCCAAAGACATATTGAGAAAGAAAAATGAAATTGGAGGAATCACACTACCTGACTTCAAAACATACTTCAAAGCTACAGTGCTCAAAACTCCATAGTATTGGGGGAAGCAGATGTAGCTCAAGCAATTGGGCTCCCGTCTACCATATAGGAGGTACAGGGTTTGATTCCAGGGGCCTCCTGGTGAAAGGCAAGCTGGCCCACACAGAAAGCTGGCCCGAGTGGAGAGCTGGCCCATGCAGGAGTGCTGACCCTGAAGGAGTGTTGACCCATGTGTAGTGCTGGCTCATGCAAAAACCTGGCACGGCAAGATGATTCCACAAAAAGAGACACAGAAGAGAGACAATAAGAGATGCAGCAGACCAGGCAGCTTAGGAGCTTAGGTGGCACAAGAGATTGAGCACCTCTCTCCACTCCAAAAGGTCTCATAATCAGTTCCCGGTGCCGCCTAAAGAGAAGAAAAGCAGACACAGAAGAACACGCAGAGAACAGAGAGCAAGTGTTAAAAAAAATGTGGGTGGGGAGAGAAATAAATATTTTTTAAAAAAAAACAAAACTCCATGGTATTGGAACAAGGATAGACAGACCAATGGAACAGAACCCAGAGTTCTGATTTAGATTCTCACATATATGGTCAATTGATATCCGACAAGGCCACCAAGCCCACTCAAAATAAGATAGAATAGCCTCTTCACCAAATGGTGCTTGGAGAACTGGATATCCATATTCAAAGGAATGAGAGAGGATCACCATCTTACACCTTATACAAAAATTAACTCAAGATGGATTAAATGTCTAAATAAAAGCCAATATCATAAAAAATCCCACAAAATAATATAAAGAAGCATCTAAGAGATCTTGTAGTAGGAAATGGTTTCATATACTTTAAACCTAAACACCAAGCAATGAAAGAAAAAAATAGATAAATGGGACCTTCTCAAAATAAAAACTTTTGTGCTTCAAAGAAGTTTGTCAAGAAAGTGAAAAGGCAGCCTACTCAATAGGAAAAAATATTTGGGAACCATCTCTCCGATCGAGCCCTAATATCCAGCCAATATAAAGAAATCCTCCATCTTGAAAACAAAAGACAAACAACCGGGAAGCGGCTGTGGCTCAATCAGTAGGGCTCCCGTTTACCATATGGGAGGCCCTGGGTTCGGTTCCCGGGGGCTCCTGGTGAAGGCAAGCCCGCCCGCACGGCGTGGTTAGCTGACCCAGCGAGCACAAGCAGCAAGGGGGGGATAAATGAATAAATAAAATAAAATCTTTAAAAAAAAAAAGACAAACAACCCATTTAAAAATGGGCAAGTGATTTGAATAGTCAATTCTCCTAAGAAGATATATAAATGGCTAAAAAGCACATGAAAAGATATTCAACATCACTAGCTATTAAGGAAATGCAAATCAAAACTGCAGTGAGATATCATCTTACATGCATTAGAGTGTGGCTATTAAAAAAACAGAGGACTACTAGTGTTGGAGAAGATGTGGAGGAATGGGAACACTTATCTACTGCTGGTGGGAATGTAGAATGGTGTAGCCATTGTGAAGGACAGTTTGGCAGTTCCTCATAAAGCTAAATATAGAACTGCCATACGATCCAGCAATCCCACTGCTGGGTATATACCCAGAAGAATTGAAAGCAGGGACACGAACAGATGTATGCACACCAGTGTTCATAGCAGCATTATTCCCTTTTGCCAAAAGTTGGAGACAACCAAATGTCCATCAACAGATGAATGGATAAGCAAACTCTGGTATATACACACACCCACACACAATGGAATTGCACTCAAGTGTAAGAAGGAATGCAGTATTAACACATGAGGTAACATGGATGAATCTTTAAGAACTTATGTTGAGTGAAGTAAGCCAGGCACTGAAGGACAAATAATACATGAACTCACTGATATGAATTAGCAAATTTAGAAGAGCTATAGTCTGGAAGATAAGTTTACAGGAGACATAAAGGGAGTAGAAGGTGGTGAGTCAATGTCCATATGGGCAAAATCTATGATAAGGGGGAAGGGTTAGTTGTGCAGTGGATGAGCATGACAATGGTGCAGTGATGTGAATGGATTTGGCAGTGCTGGTCTGTGAGGGGGCTTCTGTTGGGTGTTTGGGTTGGACTATCCATGGAACTGAGGGGTAGGGTCGGGGGAAGGAGCAGATGAATTGTGAGGCTTTGGAGGTCTCTGATTAAAACTACAATATTGGGAATGTCTTTTGGCAAATGTAACAGGGCAGGGTTACTGGTGTAGGGTGTTGAATGTGGGGGGGTACAAGGGACAGGGCACATCTGGGGCAGGTTTCTATGGAATATGTATGTGTTCATTTTGTCACAGGGTGTTATATCAGTGGGCGGAACCCACACAATAATAAAGAAAATATCAAACTCCCATCCTGGGGCGTCCACCTATGTTCTCAATTAGAGGGACAAGAATCTCTCAAAAACATAGGCAATGCCTAAAGAAGAAAACAGAACAAAATGTCAAGACCTCAAAATTATTGCAAGTAACTATGACTCTTATTCTTCAAAACCTGAAACTTAGCAGTTACCGTAGGTTCCAAGGGGAGGATAGTGAAGAATAGAATAGATGGACTGTAGGGCATATTTAGGGCATTAGAATTATTCAACATGATCTTGCAATAACAGATACAGGCCACTTCAAATTTCATCAAAACCTATAAAAGTGCATGATCCAAAATGTAAACCATACTGTAAACCATTGACCTTGGATAGTAGCAATGCTTCAATATTTGTACATCAATTGTAACAAAAATACCATTTACATATAAAATGTTGTTAAAAAGGGAGAGGGTGAAAGGGGGACGGCATTAGGTATATGAGAATCACCTATATTCTCTATGTGTCTTTTATGTATTTTAAAACACTTGCCCCCCTATGTTTCACATTGTAATCTTCAGGGCCTAGGGCAGTTGTCCCCCATAAAACATCAAGCACTACATCAAGCACTACTGCAAATTACATCAGAAATGATGAGTTCTTGAATTTGTCTGTGCTATAGGTGATTGGGGAGTTGCTAAATATTTCTTTGATTGAAAGTAGGCTTGGGGAGATTTATAAATTGATAACAGAAACAAAATTCTATTCAGTTAGCCAGCTTTATAATAATGCTTATGCAAATCCATGGACACTTGAGTTTAAAGGCACATGTGAAATTAAGGAAAACACAGGATGATGCTATATTTATCTCCTGATTTAACTGTACATTCAAAATGGTCTATTTTCTATATGAGTGCTGGTTTAGTTTGCTAAAAGCTGCTGGGACCAATATACCAGAAATGGGTTGGCTTCATTTTATAAAGTCAAAAGCTTGTAATTCTGAGGCTGTGAAAATGTCCAAATCAAGGCACCAGAGACGCTGTCTCACCAAGGTTTGGTTGTAGGTGATCCTGGACTCTTACCACATGGCAAGGCACATGGAGGATCTACTTCTTTTCTGGGTCTCATTGCTTCAGATTCTGGCTGCTCCATCTGTGGTTTCCTCTTTCCTGTGGTCTTTCTCTCCAATTCTGTGGCTTTTCCGCCATGGGTCTCCACTCTTTGTCCTTTGTTTATAAAGAACTCCAGCAAGAAGACCAAGACCCCCTCTGGGTCACACCTCACTGAAGTAATCCAATCAAAGCACACACTCCCAACTGAATACAATCTATTCAAAGGATCCTGTATGCATAGGAATGAATTTGCTTCAAGAACATGATCTTTTCTGGGATTCACAAAAAAGATTCAAACAGTCACATGTGCCAACACAAAGTATAGGGTCTCACGCACTTAATAAGTTTTCACTTTTTATTTCCTGAGAACTGTAAATGCAATGTCAAATTCAAAGATGCAACTTAAACATATTTTATGGAAATATAATGTAGAAACAGACTAAGAAACATTAAATAATCAAGACCTTTTGTAACCTCCCACACCCTCTCTTCCAGTCACCAACTCCCCAGCCTGACTTCTAACAAAACGAAATAGTTTTGCCTGGTTTTGTACTTTATACAAAAAGAATCATAGAGAAAGTACTCTCTTTTGTGTCTAGCTCCTTTCATTCAACACTGCATTTATGAGATTCCAGGGATACTCATTTTTAAATAACTTTGTTATTGTACAAGTAATATATACTCAACATAAAAAATTTGTAAACATGTATTTTTTCAAACAAATATCCTAAATCAATTCAAGGAGTTGAAGGAAAATATGACTAAAGAGACAAAGGATATTAAGTTGACACTGGGTGAACATAAAGAAGAATTTGAAAGCTTGCTAAGAAAAATAACAGAACTTATGGGAATGAAAGACACAATGGAAAGGATTAACACTACTTTAGAGGCATACAACAGCAAATTTGAAATGACAGAAGAATGAATAAGCAAATTAGAAGACAGAAGATCTGAACTTGAAAGGACAGAAGAACACAGAGAAAAGATTGGAAAAATTTGAGTGGGGGCTCAGGGAATTGAATAATAGCACAATGCACACTAACATATGCATCAAGAAGGAGTAGAGAAGGGAAGAGAGGCAGAAAGAGTATTTGAGAAGATAATGTACAAAAATATCCCAACTGTGACTAAAGACATGGAAACCCACACCCAAGAATTAAAACACACCCCAAACAAAATATATATGAATAGACCTATTCCAAGACACATACTTATCAAAATGTCAAATGCCAAAGATAAAGAGAATTCTGAAAACACCTAGAGAAAAGCAATCCATCATATACAAGGGGTGTTCAAAAAAAATTAGTGCATATTTCTCATCAGAAACCATGGGGGTGAGAAGGCAGTGGTATGAGGTAATAAAGAAAATTAAAGCAAATCTACCAGCCAAGAATTCTTTATCCAACAAAATTGTCCTTCAAAATGAGGGTGAGTTTAAAGTTTTCACAGATAAACAAAAACTAAGAGAAATCCTTAACCAGAGGCTGGCCCTGCAAGACAGACAGAATAAGATATGACAGATGAAAGTCAAAGGATAAAATGGTTGAATTAATGCCTTTGCATTAATAACATTGAATGTTAATGGATTAAACCCCCCCCATTAAAGACACAAGGTGACAGTATGGATAAAAAAAAATATGAGCCATCTATATGCTATCTACAAGGGACCCACCTTAGATCCAAGGACACAAACAGGCTGACAGTGAATGGTTGGAAAAAGATATTCCACACAAACGATAACCAAAAAAGATCAGGTGCAGCTATAGTAGTATCAGGCAAAGCAGACTTTAAATGAAAAAAAATTTGTTTTTGTCTAAATTTGTTTTAGAAATAAAAAAGGACATTATTTATTAATAAAAAGGATAAGTTGCCAAAAAGAAAAAGGAAACATGAATATTTATGCACCTAACAAAAGTGCCCCAAAATACAGGATGCAAATACTGGCAAAACTGAAAGGAGAAATAGATATTTCTACAGTAATGGTTGGAGACTTCTGTAGACCATTCACATCAACAGATACAAAAACTATATAAGGAAACAGAGAACTTGAACAATTATGGTAAACGAACTAGACCTAACACATATACAGCACACTGAGCCTCAAGTAACAGGATATACATTCTTCTCAAGTGCTCATGGATCTTTCTCCAGGATAAACCACATATTGGTTCACAAAACCAATCTCAATAAATTTAAAAAGACTGAAATTATAAAAAGCATTTTCTCTCATCATAATTGAATGAAACTGGAAATAAATGATAGGCAGAAAAATGGGAAAATCTGCAAATATTTGTTGACTAAACAGCACACACTTAAACAATAAGTGTGTCAAGGGAAAAAATTGCAAGAGAAATCAGTAAACATCTCAAGATAAATGAAAACAAGAACCCAACATAAAAAACTTAAGGGATGAATGAGAAGGGAAATTTATAGCCCTTAATGTATATATTGAAAAGGAAGAAAAATCTAAAATCACAGATTTAGTTTTCTCTGCCTTTAGAGGAGAGACAGAAATGGATTGGAAAAAAATCAATGTTAAAATCATGAGTAGAAGCTGCAGCTTCTGCTGATGGCACCCTTCCACAACTCCATGTTTAGACAATTTTGAATTCTCCAGCCTTGGCCTCGTGGCTACAGACAGAGGGGACTGCAAGAATCCACCTCAGTAGGAAACAGGAGAAAGGGATGCAGCCTAAGGTTAATTCAGCTTTTGACTGACAAATTTGGTTTGCTGTGTCCCATGAGCACTTCCAGGTCAGGTGTGGCTGTGCCACTGTTTGCCTAGGGAGCAGGTGTGAGACTAAAGAGATCCAACCCTCTCAATCACTCTTTATACTGACTGTGACTGGTTGTTGAGGATGCAGAGGGGAGTGGAATTACTTCCTACCCAGGAAAAGGGAAGGGGCTGCCGGCAAAGGTTGGAGAACAGCCTCTGAGAAAGTTTGAGTTACAAGGCTCTGAATAGCCTCTAAGCAGGAACCTGTGCCACATTGCTGCTGTCCCTGTTGCAGCAAACACACGCTAACCAGTCTTTGAACTGAGAAGCCTGCTGAAGATTGCCATCTTCTGACAGAAAAATGAAGTGCAAGTGAGAACATTAATAGCAATTAAGTTAGAGAATGTTTTTCTGGCCTTTACAGCCTCCCTCCCCAAGGCCCTTGGAAGTGGGTCAGCAACACATTACTGGCTCCAGGGCCCAGATTTGGGCAACTAGCAAGGACAATTCTAAAGATCTAGAAAAGGATGAACCAAGAATCAAAGAACAGCTGTAACACACAGTCCCCCACCACTAAATTCCTACAAAAGGGATAGAAATTAATCATCAGAGTAAACTCACCATCATAATCAGATGCCTAGACATCAGCAAAAAATTACAAGCCATATTTTTAAAATGGCCCAAGTAAAGGAATCTATCAAAGCCCCAGATGTGACATAGGATTTGAGAGAATTAATCAATGAGATTCAGACAAATTTCTAAAATCAAATTAATGAGTTGAAAGACAATGAGGCTAAAGAGATAAAGGACAACAAAAACTTTTATCTGCTGCCTTGCATGTGGGCTTTCTCCCAGGATCCAGACATGGATACCATGGACAGATTTGTGATTCATGCCATGGCACTCCTCGTGATTCACAATTATGGCCCCAAGGTGTGGGAAGACATCAAATGATCCTTTCAATAATCCATGGTTCCTAAATGATGAGGATAATCTCAATCATCAACTTAGAAAGCACATAAGGAAAAAGGCACAGTTAGAAGAAGAAGTACAATTTCTTGACAGAATCATGTGATGATTCCAAAACTTATGATTTGGTTGTTGCTGCAAGCAAAGTTCTCAACCTCAATGCTGGAGAAATCCTCCAAATGTCTGGAAAGATGTTTTTTTTTTTACTTTTGTCAAGAATCTGGATATGATACAATCTTGAGCATCTTAGGATCTAATGTCAGGGAATTTCTACAGAACCTTGATGCTCCTCCACATGACCACCTTATGACTACCTTTGCAGGTATGCATGCACCTTCTTTTACATGAACTGAGGCAGAAAATAGTATTCTCCAATACTATTCAGAGAGATTAGGACTTCAGGATATTGGCATTGGAATCATCAAAAACAGTATCTCATCATCAAATACATGGCTCTGAAATAAACATGAAGGTTATTCAGCAAAGAAATCAACAATGTGATCATACTCAATTTTTAATTGAATAAAAAGAGTCAAAAGGAGAGGATTTTTGTGAAGATCTTTACCAAATTGAAGAAAATGGTACCCAGGAATCACAAATCCGACCATATGTATACCTTTCACAAAGCTTTTAATATTTGACCGAGACCTAGTGTTCACCCAGTGTGGCAATGCCATATACAGAGTCCTCCCTAAGCTCCAGCCTGGGAATTGTAGCCTTTCATCTGTCTCTTGTCTGGTTTGTCCTCATATTGACATTAGTATTCATGGAATCCTTTCACATATTAATATGGTTTTTGTATTGAGAAGCAAGGAAGGATTGTTGGATGTTGAGAAATTAGAATATGTGGTTGAACTAACTGGCACTGAGACCAGCAGCTTATGTCTCAAGAGTCAAATGATCTACTGACCTGAAGCAGACAGCATACTTTTTCTGTGTCCACCAAATGTGATGAACCTGGATGACCAAGGAGAAGTCTATACATGAGTGACATCCCTCTGCACGATGCCACTCACAATCTCATTCTTTTGGGAGAACAATTCAGAGAGGAATACAAACTGACCCAAGAACTGGAAATCCTCACAGACAATCTGCAGTTCATGTTAAGAGCCCTGGAAGATGAAAAGAAAAATGCAGACATGTTGCTGTATTCTGTCCTTCTTCCTTCTGTTGCCAATGAGCTGAGACAGAAGTATCTGATGCCTACCAAAAGAAATGACAATGTGACTATCCTTTTCAGTGACACTGTAGGCTTCGATGCTTTCTGTAGCAAGCATGCATCACAGAAGGGGTCATGAAGATTGTAAACCTTCTCAATCACCTCTAATCCAGATTTGACACACTGACTGATTCACAGAAAATTCCATTTGTCTATAAGGTGGAGACTGTTGGTGATAAATACATGACAATGAGTGGTTTACTGGAGCCATGCATCCACCGTGCATGATCTGTTTCCCACTTGGCCTTGGACATGATGGAAATTGCTGACCAGGTTCAAGTAAATTGTGAACCTGTTCAGATAACAATAGGGATACACACTGGATAGGATCATTACAGGAGTCATCAGACAGAGGATGCCTCAATATTTTCTTTTTAGAAATATTGTTATCTCACAAACAGAACAGAAACCAATGGAGAAAAGGGGGAAATAAATGTGTCTGAATATATGTAGAGTCTTTATATCCTCAAATACTCTCTGCCCCTTTTCACTTCTCTGAAACTCCCATGACATGTATGCTATTGGTGCTTCATGCTATTCCACTCTCTGAGCCCCTGCTCAATTTTTTTCATTCTCTTCTCTCTCTGTTCATCTCTCTTCAGTTTCAGCTCTTTTGTTTCCTGTATCACTTATTCTTCTATTATTTTGAGTCTGCTGTTGTATGCCTTTAATATGTTCTTTATCTCACCTATTGTGTCTTTCATTACCATGAGCTGTTATTTTTCTATTCAGATTTTCAAATTCTTATTGTGCTTCCTCAATGTCTGCTTGGCCTTTTTTTTCCTTTTGACAAGTGAAAAAAAAATTTTATTGCGGTTCTTTTACATAGTAACATGGAACATTTATACATATACTGATGTGCTGATAATGAAATACTAAATTTAGAGAAAATATTTTTACACAACAGTTGTTGCATTGTATTTTATAAAGATAGATATTGATAAATTAGAGATGTTTAAGAATGTTTAAGAATAATAGGCTATTATTCCAATAGGAATGCATTCTATGTTGAAATTCAACTAACTTTTCTGAACATGATGCCCTGGATAGGATCACATTCTTCTAAACTAAGTAAAAGAAGAGCCCATAACATCTAGCCAAAGCCAATGCAAAATGGGGCAACTTTCTATGACAGCTGCATGTGGTAAATAAGAGGGATAAGATATAAAAGATAGCATTTTATTCATTCACCACATGATTTGAATGAGCAACCATATTTTTAAAATGGGTATTCTAGATTTCTGAGAAGAAATTCACTTATTTCAAAATATGCAGTATTTTTTTAGCACGACATATTAATTCTTTATTTTGGAGTTAAAATAAATTGCATTTTCCCCAAAACTTAGAATTCACTCCAATAGAAAATTCACCTCTAAGTCATGTGAATATGTTCAAGGGTTCATGGGCTGTTGTCTCGGTGCAAGGAGATCCATATAATAACCCAAAGAATATTGAATGCCCATTCTGGGGAGACCTGCTACATTTCCTTATAGAACAGCATGAATCCCCCAAGTACAAGAACAGTGCCTAGTGAAGGATGTCAGACCATTATGCCAGATCCTTGATACTGATGGTTGTATTTATGATGCTTTACTTGTGAACTGAAACTTAGCCTAGTATTATATATTGCCCAAGAGTTAGCTCCTGAAAGACTCCTTGTTATTCAAATGTGGCCTCTCTTTAAGTCAAACTCAGCATGTAAATGCACTACCTTCCCCTTAGCATGGGACATGACTTCCGGGGATGAGCCTTCTGGCACCAAAGGATTATTCCCAAGCACCAACTATTAGGTGGGTGGAAATGTAATTGTGGTTTGGACCATGAATTTTAAATCATTATAACTAGGCTCAAACACATATTTATTAATCAAAATAGGAATAAAAACAATGAACACATTTTGCCAACAAGAAATAAGTTTGTTTATTCGTGTAGTGTAAAAATCCATGCTTTGGGATTCAATGAACTCTTGGAAAGCATTTTCTGCATCCTACTGGTTGTGGAAGTGTTTTCCTTGCAAAAAGTTGTTGATATTTTTGAAGAAGTGGTAATCAGTTGGCAAAACGTCAGGTGAATATGGCAGATGAGGCAAAATTTTGTAGCCCAATTCGTTCAGCTTTTGAAGCAATGGTTATACAATGTGCAGTCAGGCATTGTGGAAAATTGGGCCCATTCTGTTGACCAATGCCAGCTGCAGGTGTTACAGTTTTCAGTGCATCACCGATTTGCTGAGCATACTTCTCAGATGTAATAGTTTCACTGGGATTCAGAAAGCTGTAGTGGATCAGACCAGCAGCAGACCACCAAACAGTGACCGTGACCAATTTTTGGTGCAAGTTTGGCTTTGGGAAGTACTTTGGAGCTTCTTCTCAGTCCAACCACGAGCTGGTCATCACTGGTTGTCATATAAAATCCACATTTCATCGCATATCACAATCCGATCGAGAAATGTTTTTTTTGTTGTTGTATAGAACAAGACAACACTTCAAAATGATTTCTTAAATTTTCTGTCAGCTCATGAGGCACCCACTTTTCAAGCTTCTTCACCTTTCCAAATTGCTCCAAATGCAAAGGACTGTAGAATCATCGACATTGAGGTCTTCAGCAACTTCTTGTGCAGTTGTAAGAGGATCAGCTTCCATGATTGCTCTCAATTGGTCCTTGTCAACTTCCGATGGCTGGCCACAATGCTCCTCATCTTCAAGGCTCTTGTCTCCTTTGCAAAACTTCTTAAACTACCACTGCACTGTAGGTTCATTAGCAGTTCCTGGCCAAATGTGTTGTTGATGTTGCTAGTTGTCTCCGCTGCTTTATGACCCATTTTGAACTCAAATAAGAAAATTGCTTGAATTTCCTTTTTGTTGAACATCAGTTCCATGGTCTAAAATAAATATAAAATAAACAGCAAGTAATAAGTCATTAGCAAAAAAACATAAAGTGAGAGATGCACATTAAAATGATGTATAACATAACCACATTTATTTAGATGTATTCTAATATCAAATGGCAAATTTCAACAATGCAAAACCATAATTCCTTTTGCACCAACCTAATAGCAATGCACCTGGAAAAAGACCTTGATCAAAAGGAGGAAATATTAAATATAAAATGAACTTTTATGGCTAAGAGATTTCAAGTGAGTCCGGAGGTCATTTCAGGTTATGCTTAGATATTCCTCAACAGGATCTCATTGACTGCTACCGTAAACAGTGCCTCAAACAGGGGGGCTCCTGAGGGCTCTAGAGACATCTGGACATTATAGGCAGGGCAGACAAGCTCAGGAATTCAGCACCCTGTCATTGGACCTTACTTTGGAGTTTATGCTCCCCAGTATAACAGAATTAGACTCATTTATAATTTCCCTAAACATGGCTTTTCTTCCCCTTTTATTTGAACCTATAATTAGCCCTATACTAGTTAAATACATGTTCTAGAGACTTAAATCTTTGGTCTGCTCATGTGCCAGTTGAGCCCTGAATCTCAGCAGAGTTACAACATCTACTCTCCAGTTCATTGGACTAACCCAGGGCAACCAACAAGGAGATGATGATGGACAACACTCATCCCAAGGAACAGAAAGTGTCTGCAACTGCAAGCAAGATAGTTTCATCCATCTGTCCCATGGGATCTAAGCCATTCTCAATTAAAACAGAGTGGGCATCACCATCCCAAAACCCTCAAGATTGGGAAATGAGCAATGGACTAAAGTGGACTTATTATTATTCTATTATAGAATTATTATTATTCTAGCAATGGAAGATCTTTCATTCATAATTGATATAAATGCAGTTGCTACCAGAGTTTCCTAGGGGAAGGAGAGGGAAGAATAGTTGTAATATGGGGGCATTTATGAGATATTAGCATTGTCCTGCATGACATTGCAAGAGCAGATACAAGCCATTAAACATTTTGTCATAACCTATAAAATTGTGCAGGGCAAAGTGTAAACTATAATGTAAATTACAGTCCATTGTTAGCAGCAGTGCTTCAATATGTGTTCATTGATTTTAACAAATGTACCACACTAATAAAAGATGTTCATGTGGGAAAGTGGGGAAGGGGAAGTGGGTGGGCATATGGAAATCCCCTATATTTTTATGTACCATTTATGTAACTAAAGATTCTTTAAAAATAAAAAAATTTTAATTAAAAAAAAGAAAGGAAGTTGTAAAACATTACAACATGAATGAACTTGGAGGACATTATGCTGAGTGAAGCAAGCCAGACACAAAAGGACAAATACAATATATGATTGCACTATTATGAACTAAATATATTGTGGAATCTTATGGAATTAATAACTTGAATATGGGTCATCAGAAAATAGAACGTGTTTAGAGAATGGAAAGCTGGGGGTTAACTGGTACAGAATTGGAAAAAAGAATGTGTTATTTTTTGGAAATGAATAGAAAAGGTGAAAGCACATCCTGTGTTGGTAACTAGCAGTGCTATTATATGTGTATGACATTGAAAGGAAAGGACTAAGGTCACATAAATTACTAATAGGAAAGCAAAAAAAATGTAACATAGGACTGTATAGCATAGTAAAAACTCATGTGAAAAATAAATATGGATAATACTGCTTATAATAAGACTGTTTTTCTTCTAAACTGAACAAATATATGTTAAAGTTACAAGATGTAAATATAAAAAAAAAACATTATTCTCACTGAAAGAAACCAGACCCAAAGTACTATATATTGTATGGTTCCACTTATTTAATATATACACATAAATCAATTTATAAAGATGAAATTAGATTAGTGGTTATGTAGGGCTGTGGATAGACAGAAGGATTGAGAGGTGACTGCTAAGGGGTGTGGAGTTTTTCTTTTTGGAGTAATGAAATTGTTCAAAATATTTTTGGTGATGAGGGCACATTGTGATTATACTAAAAGCCATTGATTATACACTTTGGATAGATTGTATGGTATGTGAATATATCTCAATAAAACTGCTTTAAAATAAATAAATGAATATGCAAGAATAGCCAGAAATAGCAGCTGAGTACAGCAGGGGAAGCATAGAGAGTTGAGAGGTGATAAACTTTTTGTTTGTTTTTTGTTTATTATTTTTTTTATTGAAATAATGAAAATGCTCTAATAATGATTGAAGTGATAAATGTACAACTATGTAATTATACCAAATACCATTGATTGTACAGTTTGGATGAATCATATCCTTAACTAAAATGTATCAATAAAATTGAGTTGTTTAAAAAATTTTACAAGTCATTCCATTAAGAATGGCATGTTTCACTGCATTTCAATTTTACATCAATTTAAAAGATACAATAAAAACAATAAGAAAAAGAAAAAACAAATCATGCTGGTTCTGTTCAAATTTCTTTAAGGGTGAGTGTAAGGGCTTGATTTTCCATCCAGTTCAGTAGAGGCAGGACCTGAATATAATAGCCCTGTCTGGGTGGTGGTGCAATGAAACATTCGCTATATATAAATAAACATATATATGTATGTACACATACACATATATGTATATAAAAGTATACATATATACATACATTTTATATTTATGTAAAATTTTTATCATTTTGAAAACATTAATAGATTTTGTTTGTTTTCCTATGTTCCCCTGTATTTTTTCTACTTATTCAGTGCATGTGTTTGTTCTCCATCTTACATGCATGAATGGCTAAGATCGTTCTCTAGAAGACAAGACTAAGAAGAACCAGCACTAAAATGAGTTGCCCACAGCTTTGTCCAAATGCACACCCAAGAAAAATCAACCACTTCAAAGGTAGGAACAAAGGTCTGAGAAAGCACAGCCAGACCTGGGTCCAGCTCAAAATACCAGAACTGAATTCTCTATGGGCTCTGTAAAAATGGGGGGAATGGCTAAATCTCTACATTTCTCCTTTCATCCTTTCAAGTTTAAGGATTCAGGAAAATGTCCTTTCATGAATGAAACATCTCTAGCACCTACCTTCAGTATGAGGATGAGCAAACAGCTTAATCCCTCAGTTCTGTATCAGAGAATGATAGTCACTCTGAGAAAATTCTCAAGAACTGAACCTGAGTGAAAGATCTGCATGAGTCCACACCTAGAGGGAACAGACCCAGGTACTAACAAGCCTCAGAGAGCTGTGGGTTCGCTCACTGATCACACATATGTCCACAAACACAGCACCCTCAGAGGGGAGACCCAGAAGTGGCAGGTCTTGTCATGACCCTCTTTATTCCAACCATTTGTGAGACAATATACAAAAAAGGCCAGTATTTAGTGGGCCAATTGGTAATGACAGCTTTAAAGAGAAACGAGGCAGGGAGCATAGGGGATGGTTCAGTGGAGGTACCATCCCTGTTCATACTGGGAGATCACTACAGGGACTCTATGAGGACCTCACCGAAGAGGGGACATTTGAGCAGAGACTAGAGGGAATAAAGGAGAGAACCATGTGGGTATCAGGGAGCAGGAATTCAAGGCAAAGGGAGCGGTGAGTGAGGCAGGGGCATACTTTGCACACTTCAGGAAAGGGAAAGGAGTGGAGTGAGGTCCGATGGTTACACAGGGTCAGATCAGGTAGGACTTTGTGGATGATGTGACATTTTGGCTCTTATTCTGATGAGTGAGAAAGGTATCCGTGGGTCTGATGGGAGAAAACACCTGACTGGTTTCTCTGGCACTCAGGGGAGAAGTGAATACAGGAGTAAGGGTGGGAGCAGCAGGGCTAGGAGGAAACCACAGTAAATCTGTCAGTTGATGATGGCAGCTCAGGGCAGAATAGAAAAGGGGGAGGTAGAAAAGTGTTCAGATGTGGACATGGTCTGAAGCCAGAGAAGATGAGGTGGAGAAAAAGAAGTCAGGAAAGACGGCAAAGCTTTGGTCTGAACACCTGTTGCAGTGGAGTTGCTGTACATAGATAAAGAGGGAGATTCAAAGGAGGGAAGGTTTGGGAAAGAATTTTAATCTTCTCTTATGACCCTTTACACACCCACATGGAAGAGTCATGGAGGTAACTGTGTGGAAAACTGAATTGCAGAGAAAGGTTTGAAGGGATACATAAAATTGGAACTCGTGGCAGTATAAATGGTGTTTAAAGCCAAGATACTGGATGACAGAAGCAAGAAGATGAGATGCTGAGGAGAAAAAGTGATCTAAGGACTGAGTCCTGGGGCAAAACTAATAAAACCAGCAAAGTAAAGAGAAAAGATAAGAACTGTAAGGCCATATTTTAAAATAAACAGGAGAATATGATGAACCAGAAGTTATGTGATGGAAGCAATTCAAAGAGACAGGAACCAACTGAATTCTTGAACCTGTTCCTCCTCAGCTTGCCCCATGCCAGGTATAGTGACTCCATCCTCACAGGTGTTCAGGCCACAGCTCTGCCATGTTTCTTGACTAAGTCTGTTTTTCTCTATGACACGTCCACCCCATCAGCAGATCCCTTACCTCAACTTCACAACACATCCACACTGGCCCCTTTTCCATTCCTTCTTCACTCTGTTTCAATTGCCTTTCTGTGCATTAACCATTAACTGGGGTAGGTTTCTCTGCATTAGCACATGTTCATTTCATCTTATAACTGTGAGGACAATGTCTTTCAGCTAACAAATCCTTTCATGTTTGATTCCTTCTTATGGGCTTCAACCTTGTTAATATTTGCCAAATTGATATACAGATTTAATGCACTCTCTATTAGATCCTTCATTGACTCTTTTGTAGAAATTGTCAACCTGATTCAAAATGCATATGAAACTGTAAATGACCCCCAAATAGCCAAAACAACCCTGAAAAAGAACAAAGTAAAAGGACTCACAATTCCCAATTTCAAAATTGTTACAAAGCAATGATAATTTAGACAGCATAAGACATACAATTGAAAGTCAGATATAAACTCACATGAATATGTTCAATTGTGTTAGACAAGGAAGCCAAGACCATTCAATGGAGAAATAATAGTCTACTCAACAATTGGAGCTGGGACAACAGGATAGCCACATGCAAACGAATGATATTGGACCCATACATCACTCTACATAGAAATATCAACTCAAAATGGATCAAAGAGCTAAAGGTAAGACTAAAACTATAAACTCTTAGAAGATAGAATAGTAGTAAGTCTTTTATCAGCTTGGGATTGGCAAAGGATTATTTGATAAGACACCAAAATCAGGAGCAAAAAAAGAAAAAAATAGATAAATGATCAAAATTTTAAATTTTTGTGCTTCAGAGGATACCACCAATTGATAGACAGATAAACAAATGTGATATTATATCTATACAATGGAATTTGGCCTATAAGAAGGAATGAAGTACTGATACATGCTTCAACTTGGGTGAACCATGAAAACTTTATGTATAGTCACAAAAGACCAGGTATTTTATGATCCAATTCATATGAAAGTACAGAAAAGGAAAATCTGTAAGACTAGGGGTTGCTTAGGATTGTGATAAAATGGGCAGAGAGTGTGATGATAGATAACTGGTATGGGGTTTCTTTCTAGAAGTGATAAAAATGTTCTAAAATTGACCATAGAAAGCATTTTTCTTTGACTATATTTATAAACATTGAACTCTACATTTTAAATGGGTAAACAATATACTATGTAAATTGCATCTTAATAAATCTGTTAAAAAAATTGTGTGAACACTATATATCTGGTGATTATTTCTTAAATAAAGCATCAAAAGTGTGATCCACCATAGGAAAAAATGTGAAAAACTGGGATGGATCAAAATTCAAAGTTTATATGCTTGAAAAGACAAAGTAAGGACAATAAAAAGACAAGCCACAGATTGATAAAAAAATATTTGCAAATCTTACATCTAATAAAAGTTTTATATGTAAAGTAAAGATCTCAAAATTTCACAAGTAAGAAAACAACAACCTCAGGAGGAAAAAAAATATGCAAGACATTGGAATAGATGCTTTTTCCAGGAACATAAGGAGTTAGAAAATAAGCACATTAAAGGATACTTAACATCATTAGTCTTCAGTTTATGCAAATTAAAAGTACAATAGAGGGGGTCGGATGTGGCTCAACTGGTTGGGCGTCCGTCTCCCATATGGAGGGACCCAGGTTCGATCCCCAGGACCTCCCAGTAAAAAAATAAAAAATAAATAAATAAATAAATAATTTTAAAAAGTACAATGGAATACTACTAAACACCTGTTAAAGTGGTGATAATTTTTTAAAAATTCAAATGAGCTATACTAAGTGGTGGAGGAGATACAGAGCAATTGGAAATCTCATACATATTAATAGTGATATTTCAAGATATCCCACTTTTCAAAAACACTGCGGTTATTTCTTATAATGTAAAACACACATCATGTGACTTACCAATTCAACTCCTATGAATTTACCCTAGGTATTTTTAAATTTTTGTTCATGCAAAAATCTGTACATAAATGTCTTAGTATATTTAGCTGTAATCATCAAAAGACAAACACAAACACACACACACAAGTATCTGTCAACTATTAATACATAAAGAAACTGTGGTACATCGTGACAATGAAATTCTACTCAGCAGTAAAAAGGAAGTAATTACAGGTAAACATAGCCCACATGAATCTTAAATGCATTATGGTCAGTAAAAAAAGCCAGACTCAAAAAGCAACATACTATATAAATAATATTGTTTGACATTCTGACAAAGGAAATATGAGTAGACAGAAAACATCTCAGTGCCTGCTAGTGTTTGGGAAGGGACAAACTGTTGACTACAATGGAATACAAGGGAACTAAAAGGGTGACCTATATCTTGAATGTGGATGTTGTTACAGGACTGTAAACACAACTGTATGCTAAAGGGTGAATTTCATGCATATAAATCATACCTAATAAAAAGAACAGTAGGGTGAGTTCACCAAGATGTCATAGTGAAACACTCCTGAGTTGTCTCCCAACAGCAGTATTGAGCTACAAGCAAAACCTTGCCATCTTTCTCAAAGCTCCAGAAAACACCTAAAGAGTTGCATTAACTAGGCAAGTATTGAATCATAAAAAGGCAACTTAAAAACAGTAGGAAAACTACACTGTGCCTTTGCAGGCCCTTCTGACATCCCTCACTGTCTCGTCAAGGAGCTGGCCCATGCTCCCAGTGAAGGACCCAGGTCCCAGTTCCGGAGAGAGCAGAGTAACGCTTGTGCACATATTGGGTGCATGTATATCTGTGACAGGCTGGCTGGTGGCAGCCTAAAGGAATGAATTAGTACACTCATCTCAAGCTTAACATCCCAGAGCACTATGGAAGAGCAGTCAGATCATGGCTGCCTGCGACAAAGGAATGTGGACTTTGGAACATACCTTAGACAACTGGGACCAGGAAGATAAACTGTTTCCAGAAGATGGGGGGTTGGTAGGATCCACATGGAGTGGGAATTCCTGGCTCCAGGGATGCAAGCCCAGGATAAGTCGCATGAACAGTACAGATTACCAGGGGTGGAGGTGAGGGAAGCAGGGAATAGACATAATTGGTATATTGTTTCTGTTTGAGTTGATGAGAAAATCCTGGTAATGGATGCTGATGAGGGTAGCACAGGACTGTGAGTGTGGTTAATACCACTGAATTGTAAGCTTGGGAGTGGTTAAGATGGAAAAGTTTATGTTAGATATATATTTCTTCAATTTAAAAAGAGAAAAGCATCCAAAGATTCAATGCCAATCAAATGCAATTCATGACCCTAAATGGGATCTAACATGGAGGAGAAAAGTCTCAAAGGTATATTAGTGGCTCATATGAAAAAAATTGGAATATAGATTATAAGTGTTATATCAATGTTAAATTATTTGAACTTAATAACTATACTTAAGGCAGTTATATAAGCAAATACCCTTGTTTTTAGGAAATATACATGGAAATATATTTGAAGAACATGGTATATACAATTTACACTCATGTTTAGAAAATGATAGATTAATAGGGAGATAAACTGATAGAATAATATTGCAAATGTGGGAAAATATTAAAATTTGTATTTATGGATATCAGGGGAGGGACTACCTGTTGGGAGTTCTTTGCAGGAATTTTGTATTATTTTTGCAATTTCCTGTAAGTTTGAAATTATGTCAAACTAAAGAGTTGAAAGAAAAAAATACATATCAAAGGAGATGAGAAGGGAATTAAAATGGTACATTACAGAAATCAATTAAACACAAAAAAAGGTAGTAATGGAGGAATTAAGAAAATAAATTACTTATAGAAAACAACTAGCAAAATGGAAGGTGTAAGCCCTTTGTAATAATTACTTTAAATGAAAATAGATTAAACTCAAATAAATTAGAATGAGTAAATAATGAGTAAAATATGGTATAATGAGTAAAATATGATACAACCATATACAACCATATATTATCTGTAGATCCAAGGGTACAAATAGGTAGAAAGTGAAATAACAGGAAATGATACTACAATATTGCATGCAAATAGCAACCAAAAGAGTTCTGGCCTGGCTCTAGTAAAAGCAGATAAAATTAAGTCAAATCTTATTATAAAACACAAAGATGTATATTATATATCTATAAAATGGCCACTCTATCAAGAAGATATAATAATTATTAAGGTATAAGCATAGAGCAGAAAACCAAGATATATGGAGGAAAAAACTGACAGAATTGAAGGGAGAAATAGATCCACAATAATGGTTGTAGATTTCAATTATCCACTTTCATATATGGCTAGAAAAACTAGACAGAAGTTTAATGTGGAAATAGAGTACTTAACCATAACTATAAACCAACTAGACCCAACAGAATATATATTCTTGAAGTACATATGGACTATGTTCCAGGTTAGAACATACATAACCACACAATATTTGTAAAACCCTGAAATCATTAAGTATCTTCATTGACCAAAATGGATCAAAACTAGAAATCAATAACAGAAAGAACTAGAAAAGTCACAGATATATGGAAATTAAACAACATACTTGTAAACAACAAATGGGTCACGTAAAATCACAAGGGAAATTAGAAAATGAATACACAACATATACAACATAGCAAAACTTAGAGTATGAGATGAAAACATTCCTTTGTTTCTCTGCTTGTTTATTTTTCTCCCTTTTTCTTTTCCTTTTTTTTTTCTTTGGTTACTGAATTACTCTTCCTATGCTATTTCTTTTCACTCCTTCGTCTTTATATATTTGTTATCTGATGTTGTTCATTCATTCCACCTCTTTTATTTGGTCTCTAGTTTTTGTTATTTGTATTTCTCCCTCTCTTCTTTTTTCTCTGTTTACTTTCTCTTTTTTACTTTTTCTTTCTCTCTTTTCTTTTCCCCTCATCTCACCATTCCAGCCTTTTAATTCATTCTCTATAATTTTCTCTATTCTGTTTCTTATTTCATTGTTTCTATACCACTTTCCTAACCTTATTCCTCTGTGCTTCCTACTCATCTTAATTTTTCAATTTCCTAGGTTTGTATGGTTGATCTCCTACCTTTTACTATTATTATTACTATTATTCTTTTTTCTTCCTATCTCTTTCCTTTTCTCTGATACTAATGTTTTTTCTTTCAAAGAAGAATAGACAGATCACTCTTGAAAAAAAAATGGCTGAGTTGGGACAAGATCTGATGGAGTTCAAATAAAAGGCCATGACAACTGACAGAAAGCAGGCTGCCTTGGAATGTGGGAGACAGGCTGGAAAGTAGGATACAGGTGCCTTTAGTCTCAAGAAACTGAGATAGGATCTGAGAGGAGACAGGTGGGGAGACATCCTGAGCTCCAAAGAGCATAACATGTATATGTTAGATAAAGATTTACAAGATCTGCTACTAAAGATTTATAAGGTCTGCTACATGCAGGAATGTAAAGAGAACTTAGCCATCAACCTCAAAACTTGCTGATTTTAGTAAAATGTAAACTGTCACATATCTATTGCCTTTGCACATGCGCACACGTATTTTCTTTGTTCTAAAGCCAAATAAAAAACACAGTTTATTATGTGGCGGGACACTTCTCCATTTGGACGGAGAGTCCCCTGATCCCAGTTATTTCTTCTCTTTGTCTCATTCTTTCTCATCCGCGGAACTGTTTTCACGGACCCAGGTCCTGAACATCATCATATGGCACCCAGTGTGGGGCTCTGAAAACGAAACTTTTCTTTCAGTCAGTGCATGGACCAAGGAGCTCCTGTGAGTGGTTTTAAAGAAAAAGAAAACAGAAAAGGTAAGTTACATCCTTGGAATCATCAGGGTTATGGGTAATCAGCAGTGGAACTTTGAAGAGTACTCTAGAATGTTAAAAACTTTATTAAAAATCATCAGTGTAACTATTAAATCCTCGGCTTTTGAGGAACTTTTTTCTCTTGTACAGAAACGTTGGTTTTAGCTGCAAGGATGGGATATTTTAAACCTGAAACAATGGAAGTTAGTAATGAAAGCTTTAAAAAGGGCTTATTCAAAAGGGAGAGATAATTCCCCTTCACGTATGGTCTTTGTGTAGTCTTATTTGTTTCTCTTGAACATTTACAATCAGATGAAAATGAAGATATTAAACAGGACACTGCTATTGCTGGACCAATAACAGAACACGCTAATGATGATTTTAATGAAAATATGTATGAAAAAATTAATGAACAGCCAAAAACAGATAAACTCATGTCTAATAAAAGGGAAGGATAGAAAAAGGGAGTTTATGGAACTTTTCCAGCAGTTTTTATGCCTTCCACGCCAAAAGATTGGCCAGCCAAAACTAGTGTGAGAGCTCCATCTAGCGGCAATAATAGATCGATACCAATTCGTGTGTGTCTGATATGCCAGAAAGGGTTACTCTGGGCCAATGAATGCCATTCTAGATATCTTAAGAGTGGCAGTCTCATTAATAAGTCGGGAAACTTATGGGGAAAAGACTTATTATACCAATGGGGAGCTTATTTGAATATTCCTCACATTTCTGAAACAGCTAAACATCTTATTACTCTGGCCCTTAAGCCTCTTCAAACAGAATCTAGTAAGCAGAGGTGGAGGAGTCTGTCCCTGATCAGCTTGAGGCCAATTTACATCTGTATGACTATAAATGTTCTGAAAGTGACCATCCAGAGCCTCCTACAGAGACTTGTGTTGCCATGGCAACCAGGAAGGGATCCCTATGGCACTTTTCAAACTATTGATAGCTCTTCAGCTCCAGCTGACCATGTTAACCCTTCAGTTCCAGCTGAATGCAGATGTTGATGTGCCTAAAGAGACTTCCCTTAACCCACCATTTGCTGCAGCATTTAACCCTCAGTCAAGTTCCCTAAACCTCTTTTTTTGAGCCATCTTTAGATCCTCCTAAAGCTTCTGTGAAAATTCCTTTACCACAGACTGCACTCATGAAAAGCATAAAACAAGCAAGTAAATCAGGTGATCCTGAGGCTTTGCAGCTTTTTTCTGGTTGCAGAACCTGTTTTAACTGTGGAAAGGCCGGTCATTATCAAAAAGGTTGTAAAAAAGCAGCCCTCTGCAACAGCACCTCCTGTTTGAAATTCACAATGGATTAGTGTTAATTCCGCCCCCACAGCTTTCAAATTCTTGGCAAACTTATGTGCCCCCACCTAGATAAGTGCCAGCCTGGACTTTGCCACTACCAGAAAATTAATACTTAAGAAACCAAATAAATTCTGTCTAGCCAATTCAGGAGCAAAAGGGACTATTCCAAAAAATTTAGTAAGATTAATATTAGAAAGATCTAGCACTATTTGCAGGGGCATCACTCTTCTGCCACAAAGTTAACTAAAATAAGGAAAACATTCCAGCAGCAATTTTGTAAACCTCCTACTGCTTACATAATGATAAGGCTTTGGGATGATAGAAGCTAATAAAATTAAACCACTGGAAAAATAAGAAAACTTAGCAATACAGTTTCCAGAAAAATTCTCAAAAGCAGTAAAATCAAAGATGTATGTTTCTATTGATGTGTTGTAACCTGTTTGCCTTCAGTGTCTTTATATTTTGATACCTCTGGATGGTAATATTAAATTGATGGGAAAAAATTATTAAAAGGGCTCTATTCGAATGGCCAACATTAAAAAAGCATTTATATTAATAAATAAATATGGGTATTAATTTAAAATAATAAAAATAGTTATAAACAAACTAAATCAGTATTCTAACAAGTTGGTTTAATGTTGATGGTAATTGTATGTTGTCAGAAGTTTGCTTGGAAAGAGTTTCCAAAATCATTGTGGTAACTTAATATGGAAGGTATATAGAATGTGATTTTATTATTAAAGAAAAGAAAGTAATTTTATCCTAAGATAAAATGACTAGTTATTAAAACAAAGTTAAAGTTTTATTCTTTCTCAAAGTTTCTCAAGTCATTAATCTGTTTTAATATAAGTTTACACAGAGTTTTTCTCCTGAATAATCAGTATACAAAAAGTTTTATCAAAGTAGCTTATACTTTAACCTTTTCGTTTCCTTGAAGAAACAAGTTTTATCACTTTTAAAAGAACATAATGTTTAAACCTGCTTTCTCAAAAAGTAGCTTTTTATTTCAAACTGTTACAAATAATTTGGTCTGTTACCTAGAAAAAGATAATATAAAAAGATAATATACTAAAAATAGTTAAGTTCAAGTGATATATTATAAGTTGAATGAAGTATTTAAAACTGTTGTACAATTAAAAGAAATTTTCTAATTTTATGGTAATTAAAATTATATGAATAAAAAGTTCATATGAATACTTTAAAAGTGTATAAAATTCCTGAAAATTTAATAATGTTTCAGTGTAATATTAAATAAAAGTATACTGTTATTAATCATAATTTTAATTATTTTAAAATATAATAATATGTGTTATAAAAACTGCCTCTCTGCCTAAAAATCAAAAGGCAGATGCTTTAACTTAAGTTTATCTGATTTACTCCATCTCTGCTAAAAAAAAAAAAAAAAAAACCACAAGTCTATAACTACAGAAAGAAAGCAGCCATTAGGAGCTGCCAAGGGTAGTGCATAACAGTAAATTAGAGCAAATTAAAATAACACCACTGCAATGTGCAGCAGTCTCAAATATTACCAGTTTGTCACAAAAAATTAATCTTCTTAAATAAGTCAAGCCAGCCCACATTCTCCTTTCTGTAAAATAGCCAACAATAAACTAAATTTATTTTCAACATTGTAAGCTATAGCCCCAATTCTAATTATAATGTTAACAACAAAACCAATGCAGGTATTAAAAGTACAAGTTATTGTATTGCCTCACAGCCCAAATAGGAAATAATAATTTGTTTTTACCTATGCCTCAAACTATATAAAATTTTAAAAAATTAAGGTCATTCTTATTATGCTACTAAAAATCTTAAATGCATTAAAAATAAAAGGTTATTCATTGGATGTCTGCTGGTTAAAAGTCTTATTAGATTTTGTTGTTATATAATCTACTGTAGTTATGAATTATGTATAACATAATTAAATACTAATAAAAACTTAAATGCACTACATTGCATACTTAGTAATTTAATAACTTGTATGTTATACATAAATGTATTTTATTATATTTATATGTAAATCTTAACATTTTTCATATTTCAGGAAAAATAATGGAAACTAAAATAGTAAGCACATCAAGGATGCTTTGTAACAAATTAAAAAAAAAAAAAGTACATTTCAAAAGGTGTATTCCTCCCTGGAGGAACTGGCCACTCTCCCGGTGACTGATGCATAAACCTTAAAATATACTGCCCAAGGAGTGTTGTGTTCCTTCCTGGGGAGGCTGGCCCCTTCCTCAGGAATTAGCAAAATACTCACAAGTTGGCATCTATTGTATTAAATTCATTAATCCTAAACACAGTCAATGAAAACTCTAGTATCAATTGCTAATTCAACACTTCCCAGCTAAAAGCTAAATATTGGTAAGTATATATATATATAAAACTGCTCTATTTATATGTCATTCTGTAACTTTGTTCAATATTAACTTAATCTTTTAATTGATTATGTTATTCATGTTTCTCTCTCTGATTGTTAGTATAAGCTTATTTAACTAAATATACATATTAACATTTATCTTGTATCTATCCAGGACTCTAGCCAACAATCAGCCAAGTATATCAGTGTGTCCCCTGGTTTGGTAAGCATGTGAATGTATGTATACATATTATAAAAGATTGGAATATAACAGTTAAACCCATTTATAAACAATAAAATTAATGTTGCAAAAAAAGGGGGGGGGAGATGGAGGAGAATCTGCTAAAGACAAACTATCTTAAGCATTATTTACCTTAAATTTTCTTAATAGACAACAGATTTCTAATACCACAGCAGCAGAAAGACAATGGGTGGTTAATAAAAAGAATAAAAATGAAAAATGAAACAACCAATAAATGGGAAAAAGTAGAGGTAAAATTTTGGGGCCGAGGTTTTGCTCTTATCATTACAGAAACAGGAGAAGAGCAGTGGATCCCCTCCAGAAGAATCAAGCCTAGAGTTGAAGATGGTGCTGAGACTTAAACTATGGACATGGTGGTTTCACATTGGATTAATTATAGGTAAAGTATTAGGTCAAGGTAAGATACCACATCATCATTACACTTATTGGGCATACATAACCAACTCACCTCTTTTAGAGCTGTTAACTTGGAACGATGAGTCTTACCCAATTTATTTTAATCAATCTCACCATTTTCCAGGACCTATAGATATACAACTACCCTTAAAGCCAAAAGAAGAAGGGAAATTTATAGAAAATTTAACTTTACCTTTTATAGACCACCCTCTTTGTATTGGACGTGGTTCTGTATGCATGCAACCTAAAAATCGCAGTGTAGCTTTAACAGAGAAAAATCAAACTCAAATTTATGTTCTCATTTTCCCTTCTTTACCATATAAATCAGAAAATATGGTAAATCTTACATGTCCCTCTCACAACATACTACTTAAGGACAAATGGCATATATGTCATTGGTTTATAGAGGTTGTGTTGTTTAATGATTCCTATGGAATTGTAAAGAATTGGGCCTTTATAGGAATACTGAAGCCTATTAAAAACACAACCATATCTTGGTTCATTAACAAGTCAACCATAATCACAAATGACAGTAATCCTTATTTCTGGAATTTTGGTAATACAGCATTTACTAACAGCTCAATAAATTGGAAAAATCAAGGAAGATATATCCCACAACCATGGGACAATAAACTTAACAAAACCCAAAGTTATTTGTGGAAATTATTTTTAGGAACTGGCCCAATTTTTGAATGGCAAGGCAGTAAAACTAATATTACCAGTTTAAAAAGAAAATCAACTCAATTTCTTACAGTATGTGTACAAGATCTTATAGTTTTTATCATAGGAAAGGTAACTTTTAGTGAAAGGAACATTAGTTGCTCCAATTGCTCTTTATTTACATGTCTTAAGAATTCATATTTGCAGGAAAATCAAACTCTTTTTATAACAAGAAGAAGAAAAGGACTATGGTTACCAGTTCAGATGACCAGACATTGGCAGCAGTCTCCAGAATCCCAGTTGCTGTGGCATTTCCTCAACCATTATTTAAAAAGAACTAAAAGACTGATTGGACTTTTAATGACAGGAATTTTGGGACTGATTGGCATCATAACTGCCGCAGCCGTCACTGGCACAGCCCTGCATCAAGGAGTCCAAACTCAACAATATGTTAAGGACTGGCATAAAAATGCAAGTGACTTGTGGCATACCCAGTCTCACATTGATATGGAACTGAATAATCGTATGAATGATCTTGAAACAACTATTATACATTTGGGTAATCAAATTTATAATTTAAACTTGTTAAGAGCTCTTAAATGTGATTGGAATGAAAGTTCTTTTTGTATTACTCCTTTGGCTTATAACAGTAGTGAACATGATTGGGAAGAAGTAAGAAATCATTTGATTGGATATAAGCATAATATTTCTTTAGATATTTTAGAATGGCAATAGAAAGCATTGAGCATGTCTCAAAATGAATTGAAAGAAACCCCTGGTGCAGAATTTTGGAATGAATTGTCTGAAAATTTAAATACTTTGAATCTGGTTCAGTGGTGGAAACAAAAAACAGTTCAAATATCATTTTGGATTGGGTTAGGAATTATTCTTATATGCATTTTAATTGTTTGTATTGTCAAAGGTCAAGTAATAACATATATTCATAGAAAAAATGAAAAATTAGATCAGATAAATGCATTTATGTTAAGAAACTTAGCCATGAAAAACTAATTTTACATTATTTTATCCTAAACTTAGCCATGAAAAACTATTTTACATTTACATTAGTATACTAATAACCCCTTGATCCTAATACTAATTATCTGCACAAAAATATTCACTTAAGGAACCTGAAGAAGTATAAGTATAAACGAAATTGCCTTCCATGTAAGAGCTCAAAGACTTGACTGGTGGCCAATGACAGGTAAGATTTTCAGAGGAGGACAACCTAAGACAGGCACAGTCACAAGAGCCTATGGAAGAAGACAAGTGTGACAGGAGATCACCTTGTATCAGCTTATATAATGGTTCCTATGATCTTCACTGAAAAAATTAAAAAATAAAAAAGGGGGAAATGATGGAGTTCAAATAAAAGTCCATGACAATTGACAGAAAGCAGGCTGCCTTGGAATGTGGGAGACAGGCTGAAAAGTAGGATACAGGCGCCTTTAGTCTCAAGAAACTGAGGTAAGATCTGAGAGGAGACAGGTGTGGAGAAATCCTGAGCTTCAAAGAGCGTAACATGTATATGTTAGATAAAGATTTACAAGATCTGCTACTAAAGATTTACAAGGTCTGCTACATGCAGGAATGTAAAGAGAACTTAGCCATTAACCCTCAAAACTTGCTGATTTTTAGTAAATGTAAACTGTCACATATCTATTACCTTTGCACATGCACACACATATTTTCTTTGTTCTAAAGCCAAATAAAAGCCACACTTTATTATGTGGTGGGACTCTTCTTCTCCATTTGGACGGAGAGTCCCCTGATCCCAGTTATTTCTTCTCTTTGTCTCATTCTTTCTCATCCACGGAACTGTTTTCACGGACTCAGTTCCTGAACATTATCAAAGATCCTGCCCAAGTGAGCTGTTTGGGAACCCACAGAGTAGGCCTCAGGGCATCAAACTGGAGGGAACTAGACAAAGATAAATTCCTCAAAGTGCTGCTGGTTTGATTCTTGGTTGCTATGTTTCCTCTTCCTTGATTTCCCCCTTTCTTTATATACCAATTTTGTCTACCAACCCTATCTATTTTCCTTCCTTCATCTTTCTATCTTCTGCTTTCTGTTGTTGTACTTACATTCCACTTCTCTTTGTTAAGTCCTCAATTTTTCTGGTTTTTATTTCTATCTTGTCTATCCTGTTTTCTTTATTTCATTAACTCTTTTTCTTTTTGTCTTTTCTCTTTCCCTCTCTCCTCATCGTTCTGACCTTTTAATGCATGCTGTATATCTTTCTCTATTTGGTTTCCCATTTCATTGTTGGTACTCCACTTTATTCCTATTACTCTACAACTGCTTAGAGGAGTTAAATATTCATTTTCCAAGGTCTTATACAGTTCCTATTCTAATGATTACTCTTATTATTACTATTATCCTTTTACTTTTCTTACCTCTTTCACTTTCTCTGGCCCTAATTTTTTCCTTCAAGGGAACAGAGACAACAGCAAGGAATTAGAAGAACAAAGAGTCAAATAGAAAACTTAACACACAGGAAAAGAGCAATTAAATAAATCCCTAGAGTAAAGAGAGAAGCTAATAGATTGAACAAACCCATTAAGATAAAAAGATGACCAGAAAGCAACAAAAAATTACAAACCATACTAAGAAACAGGAAGACATGGCCCAGACCAATGAACAAGCTACAAACCAGGAAGAAGGGCAGAACATTGAACAACTAATCAAAGCTGTCCAAACAAATATCATGAACCAACTCAATGAAGTAAAGGAAGAGATGAAGGATATTAAAAAGACACTGAGAAGCACACAAAAAAAAAGACACTGAGAGAACATATTGAAGAAATTGTAAACATACATAAAAAGATAACAGATATGATGGTGATGAGTGGCATAATCAAAGAAATCAAAAAGACACTGGAAGCACATAATAGCATATTTGAACAAGAGAGGAAAGAATTAGCGATATGGAAGACAGTACATCTGAAATCAAATAGATAGTAGAACAGATTGATTAAAAGATGGAAAAAATTGAGCAGGGACTTAGTGATTTGAATGAAAACACAAAATGCACAAACATACACATTATAGGCATCTCAGAGGGAAAAAAGAAGGGAAATAGAACAGAATAAGTGTTGGAGGAAATAATAGCTGAAAACTTCCTAACCCTATTAAGGGAGATGGATGTACATGTCCAGGAAGTGCAGCGCATCCCAAACAGTATAAATCCCAACAGGCCTTCTCCAAGATATATACCCTTCAAATTGTCCAATGTTGGATACAAAGAGAAAATACTACAAGGAGCAAGAAACGAGAACCATCATATACAAAGGAAGCTAAATAAGAATAAGTGCTGATTTCTCATTTGAAACCATGGAAGCAGGAAGGCAGTGGTATGACATAGTTAAAGCACTAAAAGAAAAAAAATTCCAGCCAAGAATTCTCTATCCAGCATAGCTGGTATTCAAAAATGAGAGTTTTTGAATGCCAAAAATAATGTCAAAATAAGCACAGATAAACAGAAATTAAGAGAGTATGCCAATAAGAAACCTGCCCTTCAGGAAATACTAAAGGGAGTTCTACAAGTTGAAAGGAAAAAAACAGGAGATAAAGAGTTGGAGGAGAGTGTAAGAACAACTAAAAAACAAAAAAGAAATAAAAACAATGTATGGCATACATAAACTCAAAGAAAATACAGCTAATGTAAGTAATTCCTTGAGAGTAATAACACTGAATATTAATGGATTAGTCACCAGTCAAGAGACACAGATTGGCAGAATGGATACAGAAATATGACTCATGTATATGTTGTCTAGAAGAAACCCACCTTAGACCCAGGTATTCAAGGAAACTAAAACTGAATGGCTAGAAAACAATCTTACAAGGAAACAATAATCCAAAAAGGGTAGAGTAGCTATACTAATATCGGGCAAAATAGACTTTAAATGCAAAACTATTGTAAGAGACAAAGATGGCCACTATATATCAGTAAAAGGGGTAATTTTTCAAGAAGAAAGAACAATCATAGACATTTATGCACCTAACCAGGGCACCTCAAAATACATGAGGCAAACACTGGAAAAACTAAATGGAGAAATAGATGCTTCTACAATTCTAGTGGGTCACTTTAATACACCATTATCACCATTAGACAGAACATCTCGACAGGGAATTAATAAAGAAACAAAGACTTTGAATAATACATTAGAGGATCTGGATCTAATAGACATATACAGAACACTACACCAAATGCAGTGGATATACATTCTTCTCGAGTGCACATGGATCATACTCCAAGATAGACCACATGCTGGCCACAGAAAAATTCCCAATGAATTCAGAAAGATTGAGATTATACAAAGTAATTTCTCTGACTACAATGGAAAGAAGCTGGAAATCGCTAAGGGCCAGAGAACCAGATTAGGCACAAAGATAGGGAAGTTAAACAACATACTTTTAGACAAACAGTGGGTCAGGGAGGAAATCTCAAAAGAAATCAGGAACCACCTTGAAATGAATGAAAATGAAAATACAGCATATCAACACCAATGGGATGCAGCAAAAGCTGTACTGAGTCGGAAATTCATAACCATAAATGCATATATCAAAAAAGAAGAAAGGGCTAAAATTGAAGACCTCACTGCACACTTGAAGGAATTAGAAAAAGAACAACAAACTAACCCCAAAGAAGTAGAAAGAGGGAAGTAACAAAGATTAGAACAGAACTGAATGAAATGAAAAATAAGAAAGCACTATAAAAAAGTAAACAAAACTAAATTCTGGTTCTTCGGGAAGAGCAATTAAATTGACAAACCCCTGGCTAAACTAACAAAGAAAAAAGAGAGCAGATGCAAATACTCAAAATAAGACATGAGAAGGGGTTATCACCACTGACCCCACAGAAATAAAGGGTATCAAAATTCTGCCAACAGAATGATAATTTAGAGGAAATGGACAAGCAGCCTACATTGATGAAAGAAGAAATTGATAAACTCTACAGCCGAATTCTAAGTAAAGAGATAGACTCAGTCATCAAAAACCTCCCAACTAAGAATAGCCCAGGACCAGACATCTTCATAGGTGAATTCTACCAATAATTCCAGAAAGAACTAACACCAGTCCTGCTTAAGCTCTTCCAAAAAGTAGAAGTAAAGGAACATTGTCTAACTTATTCTATGATGCCAAAATTACCCTAATACCAAAGTCAAATGAAGATGCCACAAGAAAAGAAAATTACAAACTAATCTCTCTAATGAACCTAGATGCTAAAATCCTCAACAAAATACTTGCTAATCATATTCAACATATCAAATAAATTATATACCATGACCAAGTGGGTTTCATCCCAGGTATGCAATGATGGTTCAACATAAGAAAACCAATCAATGTAATACATCACTTAAACAGATTGAAAGAAAAAATCACATGATCATGTCTATAAATGCAGAAAAAGCATTTGATAAAATACAGCACCCTTTCTTGATAAAAAACACTGCAAAAGATAGGAATAGAAGGAAACTTTCTGAAAATGATAAAGGGTATATATGAAAAAACCTACAGCTAACATAATCTTAAATGATGAAATCCTAAAAGCTATTGTTCTAAGATTGGGAACAGGATAAGGAAGCCACTATCACCACTCCTATTTAATATTGTCTTAGAAGTACTTGCTGGAGCACTAAGGCAAGAAAAAGATATAAAAGATAACCAAATTGGAAAGGAAGAAGTAAAAATTTCACTATTTGCAGACAACATGATCCTATTTATAGAAAAACCCTGAGAAATCTACAACAGAGCTCCTAGAACTGATAAATGAGTTCAGTAAAGTCTCAGGCTATAAGATCAATGCTCAAAAATCAGTAGCATTTCTGTTCACCAATAATGAGCAATCTGAGGAGAAAATCAAGAAAAAAATCCCATTTACAATAGTAACTAAAAGAATCAAATACCTAGGAATAAATTTAACTAAAGATGTAAAGGACTTATACACAGAAAACTACACAACACTGTTAAAGGAAATCAAAGAAGACTTAAATAAATGGAAGAATATTCCCTGTTCATGGATAGGAAGACTAAACATCATTAAGATGTCTATCCTACCGAAACTAATCTACAGATTTAATGCAATCCCAATAAAAATCAACACAGCATTTTTTAATGAATTGGAAAAGCTAACTACAAAATTTATTTGGAAGAGAAAGATGCCCCAAATTGCCAAAGACATATTGAAAAAAAAAAAATGAAATTGGAAGTATCACACTACCTGGCTTTAAAACATACTACAAGGCTACAGTGGTCAAAACTTCATGGTATTGGCACAAGGATAGACATTCCTATCAATGGAGCTGAATTGAGAGTTCTGATATAAATCCTCGCATATCAGTCATCTGATATTCAACAAGGCCACCAAGCCCACTCAGTTGGGAGAGAATGGCCTCTCAACAAATGGTGCTTGAAGAACTGGATATCCATATCCAAAAGAATGAGAGAGGAACACCATCTCACACCTTATACAAAAATCAACTCAAGATGGATCAAAGATCTAAAGATAAGATCCAAGACCATAAAGACTTTGAAAGATAATGTAGGGAAGCATTTACAGGACCTTGTAATAGGAAATTATTTCATGAGCTTCACACCCAAAGCATGAGCAGCAAAAGTAAAGAATAGATAAATGGGATCTCTTCAAAATTAAAAACTTTTGCACCTCAAAATAGGTTATGAAGAAAGTCAAAAGGGAGCCTACCCAATGGGAGAAAATATTTGGCAACATTATATCTGATAGGAGCCTAATATCCAGCATATATAAAGAAATCCTACACCTTGAAAATAAAAAGAAAAACAACCCATTTAAAAAATGGGCAAGTGACTTGAAAACACACTTCTCCAAGGAAGAAATACAAATGGCTAAAAAGCACACAAAAAGATGCTCAACATCACTAGCTATTAGGGAAATGCAAATCAAAACTACAATGAGATACCATCTTACACCCATTAGACTGGCAGCTATTGAAAAAACAGCAGATTATAAGGTTGGAGAGGATGTGGAGGAATGGGAACCCTCATCCATGTATGTAGAATGTAGAGTGGTCCAGGCATTGTGGAGGACTGTTTGGCAGTTCCTCATAAAACTAACTAAAGAACTGCCATATGGTCCAGCAATTCCACTGCTGGATATACACCCAGTAGAATTGAAAGCAAAGATATGAACAGATATATGCACACCAATGTTCACAGCGGCATTATTCACTAATGCCAAAAGGTGGGATCAACCTGAATGCCCATGAACAGATGAATGGATAAACAAAATGTTGCACATACACACAATGGAATATTTTTCAGCTGTAAGAAGGAATACAATACTAACACATGGGATAACATGGATGGATCTTGAAGACTTTATGTTGAGTGAAGCAAGCCAGGGATTGAAGGACAAATAGTACATACTTGAGCGGATTCAGTGAGCCATTGTCCTGAAGATAGTTACACAGGAAATTGAAAAGGAGAAGAAGGTTGTAAACCAATGCCCATACAGACATAATCTATGATAAAGTGAAAGTGTGTAGTTGCACATTGAAGGGATATGACATGTGGGTAGTGATATTATCAATTTGGGTGGTGCAGGTTTGACAGGTGAGTAGGTTGGGGAGGGTGGGTTTGAAGGTTCAGTGAACTGGGGGAAGGGTTGGGAAAATGACCAGGTGAACAATGGAGATTGTTTGAAAGTACAAAGTTTGGAATGCTCTTATGGCAATAAGACAAAGGAGGTTTACTGGTTTAGGGTTTTGGATGGGGGGCATTTGAGACAGAGCACACCTAGAGCAGGCTTCTATGAAGTGTGTGAGTCATCATTGTGTTATAATATGTTGTATCAGTGGGTGGAGACCCAAACAATGAGTGGGAAGGAGTTGGCCTCCTATTTGTGGGAGGACCTATATGTTCACAAACAGAGGGGCGGGAGGCTGTCGAGAGCATGGGTGTATCCTAATAGGGGAGGAGAATCCAGGGTGTCAAGACCTCAATGTTTTTGCAAGTAACTATGAATCTTGTCATGTAAGGAGTGAAACCAGGGGGTCACCATGGGCCCTGAGGGGAGGGGGAGGGAAGAATAGAATAGATGGACTAGGGGGTATTTAGTGGGCAAAGGAAGTATTCTACATGATCTTCCAATGCTGGACACAGGCCATGTTAAATATCATCAAAATTTATAGAAGTGTACAGTCTAAAATGTAAACCATAATGTAAACCATTGACCATGGTTAGTAACTATTTCACTATTTTTATATCAGTTGTAACAAAGGTACCATCCACATATAAAAAGGTATTCATGGGAAGCGGCTGTGGCTCAATCAGTAGGGCTACCGTTTACCATATGGGAGGTCCTGGGTTCGGTTCCCGGGGCCTCCTGGTGAAGGCAAGCCCGCCCGCACGGCGTGGTTAGCTGACCCAGCGAACACAAGCAGCAAGGGGGGGATAAATGAATAAATAAATAAAATCTTTAAAAAAAAAAGATTTATAAAAAAAAAAAAAGGTATTCATATGGGAAGGGGGAAAAAGAGGATGTTGGGTATATGGGAGTTCCCTGTACTCTGTATGTGACTTGATTGTGATCTAAAACTTCTTTGAAAACAAAATGAAAAAAAGTAAGACACTGGGAAATAAATGGAAGAAAATGTCACTGTACATACAGGACACCAGATATTACAGCAATGAAAGGCAAAATGTCAAAAAAAATTTTTTTTTAATATTTTTCATTATTTTTTAATATCCCAATCTTCTAATTTTATTTTATTTTAGTTTTAGTTTTTTTTTAAACTTTTATGCATTTTATTATATTTAAACCTATGATTATTATTTCATTTTCCTATTAATTGTATTTGGCTATTTTTAAAAAATAATATATTTTTTATTTCTAAAAAGATATTTAGATTACATAAATGTTACACAAAAAATGTAGGTATTCTCATATGCCCCACTCCCCATATTTGGCTATTTTATTGGCTTCATTTTTGAAGGAGCTTTGGATCACAGAAGTGTTTGGGGCAGGGGAGGATCATTGGTATGGGGCGTAATTGATGGGGGCTACATGGGAGGAAGGTCACCTGGGCATACATATAAGGTATATAAATATGTTCAAAGGTTCATGGGGCATTGTCACAGTAGGGGGAGACTTACACAATAACCAAGAGAATATTGAATTCCCATCCTGGAGAGCTCCGCCACATTCTCTAATGGAACAGCAACAGACTACAAGTGCAGGGACTGGCAAAGAAGGATGATTCATTGAGGGCCCCTTGATATTGATAACTATGCTTAAGAGCCTTTGCTCTTCAAATTGAAACTTAGCCTAGTGTTGTGGGGTGCCTAAGAGTTGCCTCCTGAGAGCATCCTTGTTGCTCAAATCTGGACTCTCTCTAAGCCAAAGTTAGTATATAAATGCATTAACTTCCCTCCAGTGTGGGACATAACTCCCAGGGATGAGCCTCCCTGGCACTGATAGATTACTACCAAGCACCAACTAGCAAAGCAACTTTAAAAAGACTTTGAATAAAGGAGGGAAAAGGTAAAGACAAGTGAGTTTATATGGCTAAGAGACTTGAAAGTGGGTTGGGCGGTCATCCCAGAGGTAACGCTTATGCATATCTTGGCAGGATCTCATAGATTGCCAAAGTGGATACTTACCCAAATAGTGGGGCTCCTGAGGGCTCTGGAGACACCCAGGTCCTATGGTCAGGGCAGATAGCTCCAGAGTTCGGTGCCTTGCCAGTGGGCCCTACTTTGCAGTTTGTGCTCCTGAGAGTGACAGTTGGACTCAATTATGGCTTCCCTACACATGGCTCAACTGTCCCTTCTATTTAAACCTATACTTGGTGCTAGAGTTTGCAGGTGTACATCCAAGAGACTAGAATCTTTGGGCTGTCCATGTGCCAGCTGTGCCTGGAGCCTCAATGGAGTTGAAACACCTACTCTCCAGTTCAAAGGACTCATCCAGGACAACTAACAAGGAGGTGAGGATTGACAACCACCAAACCAAGGAAACAAGAGAGCCTACAACTGCAAACAAGAGAGTCCCATACATCGGCTGTATGGGATTGAAGCCCCTTCTCAGTTAGAGGTGGAGTGGACATCACCCTCCCAGAATCCTCAGGATTGGGGAATGAACTATGGACTAGCATGGATTTCCTGGTATTTTACTATAGACATATTGTGATTCTAGCAATGGAAGAAATTACAACATTGATGTGGAAGCAGTGGCCACTGGAGGATCTGGGGACTGGGAGAGGGAAAAAGAGTTGTAATACGGGGGCTTTTCCAGGACTTGGGAAACGTGCTGAATGACATTGTAATGACAGACATAGGCCATTTTATATTATCCCATAACATGCAGAACTGTGTGGGAGAAAGTGTACACTACAATGTGAACTATGGTCCATGCTCAGTGGCAATGCCCCAAGATGTGTTTATCAATTGCAATGAATGTACCACACTAATGAAGGATGTTGTTTATGTGGGAGGGTGTGGGAGGGTGTGGGAGGTGTGAGGAGTGGGGCAATGAGAATCTCTATATCTTTTGTGTAACATTTATGTAATCTAAGTATCTTTTAAAAAATAAAAAAAAACAAAGAAAGGATAAGGGGCTATTATGAAAAACTGTATGCCAACAAACTAAACAATCTAGATGAAATGGACAAATTCCTAGAAATGCACAAACAACCTAGACTGATGCTAAAAGAAATACAAGAACTTAACAAACCAATCACATTTTCAAAAGAAATTATCTCCCTCCCTCAATGCTTCTTATTTTCTGTCTCTTCCTTCTTTGGACACCTTCTCCAGGAGGCACTGGGAACTGAACCTGGGACTTCCCACATGGGAGATGAATGCCCAAGGGCTTGAGCCAAGGCGTTTCCCATGGGCTGCAGTGTCTGCTGACCTGTGGCATCTGCTCATTTAAGTGTCTGCTCATTGAAGCAGGGTGTGGCGCCTAGCTCTCGTTGCAGTGGGTGCGGGTATCCAACTCTCATGTCTGTTTGGTGCAGGAGTTTGCTTGTGTTCTTTAGGAGGAACCAGGACCTAAACCCAGGACCTCTATTGTGGTAGGCAGTTGCTCAACTGGTTGAGCCACATGTGCTTTCCACCAATTACATTTAAAGAGATTGAGTCAGCCATAAATAATATCTGAACAAAGAAAAGTCCAGGAACAGATGACTTCATAGGTGAATTGTACAAAGCATTTCAAAAGAATTAACACCAATCCTGTTTAAACTCTTCTAAAATTTTGAAGAGGGGGGAAAATTACCCAACAGAAATTATGACGCCATCACCCTATAGCAAAGCCAGATAAACACACTATAAGAAAAGATAATTACAGAACAATCACTCTAATGAACATAGATGCAAAAATAATCAAGAAAATACTTGTAAATCAAATCCAACAGCATATCAAATGACATACATCATGACCAAGTGGGATTTATTCCTGGTATGCAGGACTGGTTCAACATAAGAAAATCCATCAATGTAATATATCACATTAACAAATTAAAGGGAAAAACCCACATGATCATCTCAATCGATGCAGAAAGGGCATTTGACAAAATCCAGGATACTTTCTTGATAAAAACACTGCAAAAGATAGGAATAGAAGGAAAATGTCTCAATATGATAAAAGGCATATATGAAATCCCACAACCATCATTGTACTCAATGGGGAAAGGTTGAAAACTTTCCCTCAAGGATCGGGAAAAAGACAGGATTGCCCACTGTCACCATTGTTATTGAACAGTGTATTAGAAGTTCTACGTAAGACAATTAGACAAGAAAAAAAAAATTAAAGGCATCCAAATAGGAAAAGAGGAAGTAAAACTCTCACTATTTGCAGATGACATGATCCTATATTTAGAAAATTTTGAAATGTCCATGAAAAACTAGTTAAGCTAATAAAAGAGTTCAGGAAAGTGGCAGGATACAAGACCAACAAGCAAAATTCTGTAATGCTTTTTTACTCTACTATTGAAAAATCTGAGGAGGAAATTATGGAAAAAATTCCATTTACATTTGCAACAAAAAGACTCAAATACCTAGGAATCAATTTGTCCAAAGAAGTACAGAACTTATTTGCAGAAAACGACAAAACAATGCTAAAAGAAATCAAAGAAGACCTAACCAAATGGAAAGACATTCCGTGTTCATGGGTTAGAATACTAAATATCATGAAGATGTCAATGCTACCCAAAATGATTTATAGATTCAATGCAATGCCAATCAAAATTCCAACAGCCTATTTTACAGAAATAGAAAAGACAATTGCCAAATTCATTTGGAATGGAAAGTGCACCCAGATAGTAAAAGCATGCAAAAATAGAAGAGCAACATGGGAGGAATTTCACTACCTGACCTTGAAACATATTACAAAGCTACTGTAGTAAAAACAAAACAAAACATGGCACTGGCATAAAGATAGACACATTGATGAGTGGAATAGAATTGAGAGTCTGGAAATAAACCATCACCTCTATGGTGAACTGGTTTTTGACAAATCTACCAAGTCCTTATTAATGGGACAAAACAGTCTCTTCAACAAATGGTGCTGGGAGAACTGGATATCTATTACACAAAGAATAGAAGAGGACCTCTATCACACTCCCTATACAAGAATCAACTCAAAATAGATCAAAGAACCAAATAGAAAAGCCAGGACCATAAAACTACTAGAAGAAAATAGGGAAACATCTTAAAGACCTTGTGGTAGGTGGTGGTTTCATGGGCCTTACACCTAAAACATATGGAACAACAACAACAAAAATAGAAAAATGGGACCTCCCCATAATTAAACACTTTTGCACTACATAAGACTTTGTCAAAAGGTTGAAAAGGCAGCCAACTCAATGGGAGAAATTATTTTTTTTTTCTTTTTTTTTTTTTCAAGGGCGCCGGGACCAACGATCACCAGCTGCCCTAGTAACAAAAATTATGCTTCCGAAATCTCTTGATGTCGATTCCGCACGAAGAGCAAACGAGGCGCCCTACGTGTGCCACTCACGACAGAAGCCCTTAAGAAATTATTTTGAAATCACTATCTGAGAAGTGTTTAATATCCATGATATATAAAAGATGTTACAACTCAACAATAAAAAGACAACCCAATTTAAAAATGGGCAAAGGACTTAAATAGACATTTGTCCAAAGACATACAAATGGTAAAAAGACACATCAAAAATATTCAACATCACAAATGATTAGGAAATTGTAAATCAAAACTACAATGGGATATCATTTCACTCTTATCAAAATGACTTATTAAAAAGACAGACAACGATAACTGTTGGAGAGGACGTGGAAAGATGGGAACACTTATTCACTGTTGGTGGGAGGACAGAATGGTACAGCCACTGTGTAGGACTGTTTTCCAATTCCTAAAAGAAGTTGCATATCTTTGCCACGTGACCCTGCAATACCAATACTGGGTATATACCCAAGAGAACTGAGAGCAGTGACGTGAACGAACATCTGCACACCTAAGTTCATAGCAGCATTATTCATGATTGCCGAAAGTTGGAAATTACCCAGGTGTCCATCAACCAATGAATGAATAAATAAACTGTGGTCTGTTCACACAATGGAATATTATGCAGCTGTTAAGAAGAAATGAAGTTGAATAGCATATGACAGGGAAGCGGCTGTGGCTCAATCAGTAGGGCTCCCGTTTACCATATGGGAGGCCCCGGGTTCGGTTCCCGGGGCCTCCTGGTGAAGGCAAGCCCGCCCGCACAGCGTGGTTAGCTGACCCAGTGAGCACAAGCAGCAAGGGGGGGATAAATGAATAAATAAATAAAATCTTTAAAAAAAAAAAAAAAAAAGAATAGCATATGACAACATGGGTGAACCTGGAGGACATTATGTTGAGTGAAGCAAGCCAGACAGAAAAGGACAAATGCTGCATAATTGCATTACTATGAACTAGATATATTGTGTAATGTATTTTAAGATTCCATTTATATAAACTGTAATAGAAATCAACTTATGTAAATGAAATTTGTTTACTGGTTATTTGGGGCTAAGAGAGGCATACTAAGTTGTGTTGAGTTTTTGTCTTTGGGGAATGAAATAATTCTAAAAAATTTTTGTGATGATGATTGCACAATATTGTGATTATTAAAAGCCATTGATTATACCCTTTAGATAGATCAAATGGTATGTGAATATATCTCAATAAAACTGGCTAATAAATAAATTAAATGTGCAAGAATAACCAGAAATAGCAACTATGCACACCAGGAGAAACATAGATTGAGAAATGAAGAATTTTTATATTTGTTTTTTTTGTTTGTTTATTATTATTGAAATAATGAAATGCTCTAATTATTGAAGTGATGAATGCAGAAAAAAAAAAAGAATATGGGAAGACTTTTTTACTTCAAAATGTGGATTACTTACCTGCTGAGACCAGGTTTTATATTAGATATTCCCTAGGAAACTTTTGAGTTCTGAGTGAAGGTAGTCAAAGCAGGGGCAGCCCCCCTACTGGGCTTCTGTGGACCCTGCATCCCTGTGCATCCTGGGCTGAGTACACTGTTCTGGGCCTGCCAAACTTGCAGATGGCAGGGAGCTCCTGGACGGGCCAACTTCTTTGAGCCCCAATAAATACACAAACAAACTGTGGGTATCTCCTGACTGGACAGGGCAGAGGGTTGGTACCATATAGGCAGGGAGGACTCTGGCTAAGCGGAGTCATGTGAGAAGTCACATACAGGCTTTGTGCTGCACTAGGAGATTTATCCTGCCATCCTCCAGAAGGGTGGGGGGAGGGGGAGGATAAAACCCTGGGTCCCCAGGACAAGTGTGGACCTGGGAGTCTGGGCCTGGGGTGGAGGCTCCCCAAATCCTGCTCCTTCTGTGGGACTTTCTTTCTGAAACGTCATTGTTCACTGTGCTGAGGATTCCACTTCACCCAGGCTCAGTCTACTGGCATAAATATTCTGAACACAATCTTAGTGATTAGGCCACAGGGCAGGGCAGGTGTGGGGTGGGGCACATTTTCACCACCAAGCTGGGCAGGAGCTTCCTGCGCTGTGGCCCACCAGCCTGCAGGGGGCGCGCGAAACCGCCTTTTCTGACGAAACTGCAGTGGGAACGCCTCCATGTTCATCCGGGACCCTGAACAGCCACCCCAGGAAGGTCAAAGGCTTCATTCCCGCGGGACCCACGGAGGAGGTTCCCAGGGCCTTAGGACTCCTCTGCCTGGTCTGTGAGGAAATGGTCTCCTCTTCCCGCCTGAGGCTGGGGAGGGACCTGCGTTGTGGCTTCTTCGAGGTGTTTTCTTTCCTAAATAGTGAGCACAGAACTTTGAGTTTCTGCTCTGTTCCCATGTACTTTATTCTGTACTTTCTCAGGTAATAGTTTAGGAGACATATTTTACCAAAGCATCCGTTCATTGACGGCTTTGCCAGCTGGAAATCTGGGTGCTATAGGACTTTTAACAGATTCAGGACTCTTGCTGCAGACAATCTGGATAGAGTCAGAAGAAGAAAAGTATCTACATACCGAAAGGGACAGGCAAAGTATTGCAACCTTCCAGTGGGGAAGTTGGGGACAGGCCGGTCCTGGCTGAGCCATATGATGAAAGGGAAAATGGCGCCTCCTGTGTCCACGCTTTTATTAATTATTTTATATCAGTTAATTTTTCCTCCACCGCTTACGTAGTTCGAAAAAAATGTTGAGAAATTTACAAGTACAGGTAATACAACTCCCAGCATTACTTTTAAATATTAGTAACCCCAAATTCCAAAATTTATAATTTTATTTTCCTGCCTTTAATAAAAACAAAGTTTTGAGTAAATTTTTTTTTTCTTTTTTTTTTTTTTTTTAGGTACTAGGTTGGGGATCCCGGATCTCGTATGTGGGAAGCAGGCACTCCAAGTGGCAACCCCTGAGTTGTTTTTTTTTTCATTTGTTTGTTTCTTGTTTGTTTTTTTTTGTTTTGTTTTGTTTTGTTTTTTTGGAGGCCTGGGAAGCAAACTGGAAGCTCCCGTGTGGGAGGCAGGCACTCAACTGCACCAGCCACTTCTGCTCCCTAAATTTTAAAAAAAAATATTCTTTTTAATTCATCTCATTTTCAAAGGACAAAACTGCCATGTTATACAATTTCTTTTTTTTTTAAAGGTTTTATTTATTTATTCATTTATCCCCCCCTTGCTGCTTGTGCTCGCTGGGTCAGCTAACCACGCTGTGCGGGCAGGCTTGCCTTCACCAGGAGGCCCTGGGAACCGAACCCTGGGCCTCCCATATGGTAAACGGGAGCCCTACTGATTGAGCCACAGCCGCTTCCCTCCTTATACAATTTCTATTGATCATGTGAGCATTTCTATTTTTAAGTTTAGCTTGCTGGTTTGTCTTGTTGCAGTGTAACTGTTACTGTTTTAAAATTATATAAATGATCCTTGCACAACATGAGAATCTAGTAAATGTCCCTGAATCGTACATTTTAAATTGGTTAATTTTTTTGTTATGTGAATTTTACAAGATATCTCTCCTTCAAGTTAGGAATAAGTTTGCACTAAGTAAAATTTATGCATCAACAGAAATCAGTTTTTGAACATCAAAACACAAATGTGATTTTCAGTATCCACTATTGCATGCTGCTGAAAAGTTCTTAAGTCAAAATTTGTCGAGGACTTAAATGATCAGTTTATTTAATAAGCTATGTCAGAGGCTATTTTTTGTAAATCATATGTATTTATGGAAAGTAAATTTCTCCTGTAGAAAATATAAAACCTGACTTAGCTTAATTTTGTGTATTTCCATGGAAAGGTAAAATCAGTATGTCTACATTTGCATCATTGCATATATGCCTATTGTCTATAATAATATTTGTAATCATATTTTCTGTAATAATAAAAAAATTACTTGGTAATTTTAATCACAATAAATGACTGACATTAGCAGATAAGCAATTTATTCAGTAATATAGATGACATGCAGAATTATGCAAGGAATGATCTGATAATTATTTGCTGTGTAATTCTACGCAGTAATAATACTTAAGCCAAGAATCTGATATATCTTCCATTCAGTTGTAGTATGTTTCCATGTGGTTTGACCAACAAAAAAAATATTATTACCAAAGTGTCAAGCTTTTTTCCATTTTCTTTCTTACTCTTTTTTTTTTAAGACCAGCTCAGTGATTTGGGGGTTGGTTAGTACAATACAGAGAGCCTAAGGAGACTAGAACAAAATGGCTCTTAACACCAATACCAGTATATGGTTACAACCAAGGGCATTACTAATTTTTGTGTTACTTATCACTTTTCTTTAGAACATAAATCAAAGCCATTAACTTGTACTTGATATATACACAATACACATACAACCTTATGAAAAATACTTTTCATAAAAACATTGCACTTTTAAAAATATTAGAAACTGATTATCTGTGCTGATTTGTATTTTGACTTAGAACAAGAAGAGAACATGCATCTAGGGAGGTTTATACTGATAGTAAAGTTCTTCAAGTTAACAATGTCTTCCTCTCCCTTTATACTTTCCACAGGCTACGCAGTATCCTGAGAGGGCTCATTATGAGAAAAATGTCAGTCACAGCTTTAAGATTTAAGACTTTACTTTCAGAGGACCTAAGGAGAAAGCAAATTGGAAGGTAAGACTTCATCTTTGTTTTCTTATAGAAAAAGTTTCAATTAATTTATTATAAATACTACTATATTTATAATAAAAATATATTTTTGCAGCTTTCAGGTAAAGTCCAGCACTTTGTTTATACAAAGTCTATGAGAAGAGGTCAGTTGAGATCGTCTCATCTTAAGTCCTGACATCATCCATTCAGGTCCTTGACATAGTCCTTTACAGGTAAAAGTACGGCATGGCTGGATATACCATTAGTGATCTTTAATGGAAGCTAGTTTCAAAAACTGGGAGATTTCTGCCACAGTCGTACATTCTTCAACATTGTGTTTATTAGCAAAAATCAGCAAACCACCTTTTCTTAGGTCCTAATGCACTATCTTCTACATTACTTCCTATTGCAAAGGATGTATGTACAACTTCATTCGTAGAAAATTGGTAGAAGGATGGTAGTTTTCCCTACATTATCCAACCCAGCAATGATAACTTTGTGCTCCTGGTGATTAAAAAGCCATATCCTGGTGTAGAGAATTCCCATTCTGGGGCAGCAGAACCCCCTCCAGCCACCCGGGTCACCTGGCCTGCCCCAGTTCAGGCTAAGGGGGAGGAGAGTGATGCACCGGAACCTCTGCCTCTGCTGCTGCTGCTCGTGCACTTGCAGCTGACCTGGCCCATATCCCAGGAACCAGAGGGAGGCCTAAACCCAAACTGACCTGCCACTAGTGGGGTCCTAGTGACATGCCCTGCCGCCATGGCACTTGCCTGGCTCATGGACATCACCACTGCATAGTCTGTGGCAGGCCACCATCCTCCCCCAGTTCCTTAAGGGCAGCAGCAGTGGCGGCTACCCAGTGGGTGAGGAGTAATATTTGAAATGATGATAAAACATTTTCAAATTCTTTAATTTTCTCTTTTTCTACTTTCAATTTGAAAAATGTATTCATATGTCTAGTTAAGTTTTATATTAATGAAATAAACTGAAGTGGATAGGCCTAATTACCATCCACCCTTGTCTATATTAAGGTTTTTTTGTTGTTGAGATTTATTAACTAAATTTTCTTGGTTCTGTATATCATGTCACATTAATAAGTTGCATAAATATTTTTAATGTATTTTCAGTGAGAAGCTTTTGATGTCAGCATAGTATATATCTTCATTTAATACCATATATACAATTGGTCTGTCTGATATTACATAAACAATCAATTAATGTTAACTTGTGCATGAAGTAGCCGGATTTCATTTGCTGCCTTCCCAGCTTGGCCCATAAAGATAACTTCCAGCATTTCATAACCCCCAGCACTTCTCCTCCTTACAAATCACTGCCACAATCAAGTCATTACCTCATGTCCCCATATTCCATAATATCTCCCTGTGGCAGTTTGATATAATTATGAATTCCAAAAATATAATTGAATCATGCTTGTAAACTGATCTGTTAATCTGGGCATGATTAGGTTAGGATTAGGGCGTTGAGCCCCACCCCTTGGTGGGTGGGGAATTGAATATAAAAGGCAAGGCAAAGGACAGTCGAAGCAGTCTTTTGAGAAGCAGTTTTGATGTTGGAAAGAAGGCCCCAGGAGAAGAGAAGCAAGCTGTTCACCTGATCGTCTACAGCTGACCTTGTGGAGGAAACAGGAGCTAAGCCCAGAGAGAAACGCAGTCCCGGGAAGAGAGGAACCCCAGAAGCCTGAACCCTGGCAAACGCTGTCTTGCTCTAACACGTGGCAATGGACTTTGGTGAGAGAAGAAACTTAACGCTTTATGGCCTGGTATCTGTGGACTTCTACCCCAAATAAATACCCTTTATAAAGACCAACTCATTTTTGACATTTTACATTAACACCCCTTTGGCTGACTAATACAGAATTTGGTGCCAAGGAGTGGGGAAGTGCTTTTGCATATACCAAAATGTTGTAACGGTTTTATAAATGGGTAAGGGGTATTTTTTGGAGGAATTGTGAAATGCTTGATGGAAAAGGCCTAGACCACTTTGAAGACTGTTGATAGTAATATGGATGCTAAAGAGACTTTCTATGATGCCTTAAAAGTAAATGATGAAACTTTTATTGGAAACTGAAGGAAAGGCGATCCATGTTTTAAAGTTGCAGAGAACTTAACAAGATTAACTCCTGGTGTTATATGGAAGACAGAATTTAAAAATGGCGAACCAGAGCATTTAGCTAAAGAACTTTCCAAGGTAAACTCGGAGAATGTGGCTTGGCTTCTCCTTGCAGCTTATAGCAAAATTCTAGATGAGAGAAATACACTAAGGACTGAACTTTTGGGTACAAAGAAAACAGAAACTGATTCTGGAACTTCCAAGTTTGTGGAAATCAAATTCCCAGATGAAAATGCCCTATTTGAAGACTTTACTAAACTTGGAACTCGTAACTCAGAATTGAAGATGCAGTTATCTAGGAAAGACTTGTGGAAAGTCTTACTGTGTGATGGCTTGGACCCCTGCTTCCTGCATGCTAAACCAACAAAGTTTTTGAGAGAGCTGTATGAACAAAACCACTGTCAGCTTGGACAAAAGAGGACATGGAAAGGAGAGATTGAAGGAGAATCAGCTTTAAGAAGAAAACCGTGGAAGCAAAGATCTGGATTTAAGACATATCCTTGGGCCAAGAGAGGAGCCCCACCCATGTGTACAGAGAGGGTGAGTTTGCCCCTGCAGTTGAAGAGGGTGGATGTTCCTACCCGATGTTCTGAGAAAGTTTTGATGCCGCATGTTGCAGAGAGGGTGAGTTTTCCCCAGCAGTTGAAGAGGGTGGATGTCCCCACCCGATGTTCAGGAAGAGTTTTGCCACCCTGGGGTGCAGGAAGGTTGGAGCACATTCCTCAAAGATTAGGGCGGTTAAGGTCAACACCCCTTTGGTCTGAGAGGGGTGTACCTGTCCCCCATGAATTAGGGAAGGCCAGGTGGTCAACCCATTGCTCTGAGAGGGTTGAGCCTGTATGCCAAAGATTAGGGAAGGCCAGGTGGTCAACTCGTTGCTCTGAAAGGGTTGAACCTGTATGCCAAATGTTAGGGGGCATGTTGTCTTCACCTCAGTGTACTAAGGGGGCTAAAACTCTAACCCAAAGATTGGGTAAGGTGTGGCAATCACCCCAACACTCTTGGAGGGTGAGGTCTGAAGCTTGGTCGACACCCAGATGCTTGATGAGGATGGAACCAAGAAAATGGCCATTGGGTATGCCTGTGGAAAGGGTGGGTTCCCATGTGGCCCCAAGGAAAAGAAAACATCTTCTTAAAAATGACTCTCAGACTTTGAAATCAAATGGGGGATGCCCTGCAAGTTTACTGAAATGTAGAGGATGCATGACTCATGTTTAACATCCCAATTTCTCCTTATAATATTGAAAATGTTTATCTTTTGTCTTTCCATTTGTGTATTAGAAGTAGATAAATGGTTTGGTAAGGTTTAGATGGGACTTTGCCTGAAGACAAACTGTATTTCTTTAAAATAATTTTGATAAGATTTTGTACTTGGATTGTTACTGATTTAAGTTTTTTTAAATATTATAATGTATTTTTGGAATTCAGAGGGTAGAATGTGGCAGTTTGATGTAATTATGAATTCCAAAAATATAATTGAATCATGCTTGTAAACTGATCTGTTAATCTGGGCATGATTAGGTTAGGATTAGGACGTTGAGCCCCACCCCTTGGTGGGTGGGGAATTGAATATAAAAGGCAAGGCAAAGGACAGTCGAAGCGGTCTTTTGAGAAGCAGTTTTGATGTTGGAAAGAAGGCCCCAGGAGAAGAGAAGCAAGCTGTTCACCTGATCGTCTACAGCTGACCTTGTGGAGGAAACAGGAGCTAAGCCCGGAGAGAAATGCAGTCCCGGGAAGAGAGGAACCCAAGAAGCCTGAACCCTGGCAAACGCTGGCAGCTGTCTTGCTCTAACACGTGGCAATGGACTTTGGTGAGAGAAGAAACTTAATGCCTTATGGCCTGGTATCTGTGGACTTCTACCCCAAATAAATACCCTTTATAAAGACCAACCCATTTTTGGTATATTACATTAGCACCCCTTTGGCTGACTAATACACTCCCCAAAGACTCCTGAATGGAAAAGAGAGAGAGTAGAAGATCCCCTGAAAGACATATGCATAGACTAACAAAAGCCAAATACAGAAAATCTGAACTAAGATCTGAGCTACCTCTTGAAGCCACAGAGAGTGAGCCTCAGAAATTCTGGAGTAGCATGCCCCTGGCTTGAAGAAGGGAGTTTATATAATACATGTCCTTCTCCATGGCTTTCAGCCTGGGTCAAAGGGCAGTCAGTCTCCACAGCATGCACCAGTGGAAGGAGTTCCTGTGAGAAACTGGAATAGAAATAGCTTGCTGTGTCCACAAACACCCCTAATTGTTTAGCACACCGAAGACATAGTGCTATTAATATAATAATGGCCCATTTCCTCCTTAATAATATCCAGACTCTTAAAAGGTCAATTCAACTTTGGTTGATTTGAATTTAAGTAGATTTGTCCTCAATACGTTAGTACCATGGTGGTGACATTGGTGTTTTAAAAGTCATTTAATTTGAAATATCATATGTATAAAATTTTCAAGCAGAGTGTGTTTCGCTCAGTGGTTGAGCTGCTGCTTCCCCTGTACAACTCCTGGGTTCAATCCCTGATAGCACCTAAAAGAAATTGCAGGAGTAGGTACAAAGAACTCATGATCCTTTCATTAAGATTCTCCAGTCGCTTCCCCAGTTGTTTTAGTTTTACCACATTTGCCCACTAACAAACATTTCACAAAAATACTCCATGTATATATCTTGCTCTCCTAGGAAATCCCAAAACAGAAAATCATCTTTGCTTCAGTGCTGTACTCCCATTCACTGCCCCCTTCAACTCCTATACATCATCTCAAACTCTCAAAAATATCTATTTTTCCAGTCAACTGTTTCCAGTCGACTTCAATATGGAACTCCCCCAGAGAGATTCTTTCATTTTCACATCTTTGACATATTTAAGGAGCACAAATGATCCCTTTCTGGGTCTGCCCAGTGTTTCCTCTTGAGATTTAGGCCCTATATTCAGCCCACCAGGAGAGTTAAGAGTGCAGCCCATCAGGAGAGATAGGAGATCCACTTGCCTCACCCACTAGTGAGGTGAACTTGATAACCTGATGAAATTTCTGTCAGGTTATTCCACATACAAAAACATGTTTTCACTTTATAATGAATGACATTTTATGAGGACATATTCTTATATCAATACTGTAGTCCCCATCCATCCTCTACCCTCCATCGTCTTATCAGAATCATCCACCACTCTGGTGATTTTTTTCCCCATTACCAACACTGCTCCTATGTTCCTTATTTGGCTTTCTGCCTTACAAAGGCTTGCTTGACTCCTCTTTATTTGGTATAATGCTACAGATGGAAGTATTCAATTTTTTTTTTTTTTTTTTTATTATGGGTAAAAATCAAAATTCTCACAATACATACAAACATTTGCAAAATGATATATAAATATATATGCATATATGTGTATTTGCTTACAAAAATGTTATTTATATATATATATATATATATATACATATATTTTAAGAGGTGCTTAGATTACCTAAAATATAACACAGAACCCACTGGGATTCCCATGTTGCCCACCTCCTATACCTCCCACCACATCCCACACAAACATCTCCCACAGTGTGGCCCACCAACCTCAATGAACTTACACATCCTGGAGCCTTGCCACCAACCATAGACCACAGTTCACACTGTAGACCACACTCTCTCCCACTCAGTTATGAGTGGTGTGTGCTGATTTAAAATGGCCTACATCCATTGCCACAACAGTACTCAGGACAACCTCCAACTCCCAAAGAAGCCCCTGTATTTCAACTGCTCATCCCCTCCCTACCCAAAAACTGTCAAGTGGCCACTGGCTCCACCTCATTGTTATAATTTCTTGCATTGCAAGAATCACCATATGTGAGCAAGAGAATACCATCAAGTCCACTCAATTTTTTTCACTATGTTCTCATCTCTTATCATTATTTATTTTAATCACAAATTGTCCCAGCTTGCACTAGTTGGATCCCCTTAAGATGATTCAGTGATGCCCCAAGTATGTCATCTGTACTTTTTCTAGGTGGAATTCAGGGAAAAGGGGTTAAATTATTCCTGACTTCATTTTTCAAATTACATGCCTTGTCACTGGTCCCATTTTTGTCATCAAGTCTATGGGCATCCATCATTCAATATTTAAAATTCACCAATACCCTCCTAAATTTTCTCTTGCTGTACTCTTTTGTCCTTACATCAATGCATCCTAGACCTAAAGGCCTGTCTTGGACATAAATATCTCATCGTGTCATATTTTTACTTTGTCGATCCTTTCCCACCCATCCTTAGAACAAGGACCATAGGGCTTACAATGGCCTTCACATCCTGAATACTTCTTTCTGCTGTCCTATGCAGTGAAGTCCAAACCAACTGCCTGCAGTTCATTTTGCTCTCAGTTTCTGCAAAAAGCATTCTAATGTTGCTTGAATTTTGTACATTTTCCCATTAAACCAATTCATATCCTATGCAAATCTTTGAAGACTTTGCCTAATTAAATCTTTAAGGTTTCAGCTAGCACATGTTTCTTTCCAGGAGGTTTGTCCCACCTGAACAAATGAAGTCCTTCAATAGTAGGTACACAAGTTAACATTATCATTTCACTTTAAATCCTCTTCTAAACCAAACCAAAGGGAAGCGGCTGTGGCTCAATCAGTAGGGCTCCCGTTTACCATATGGGAGGCCCCGGGTTCGGTTCCCGGGGCCTCCTGGTGAAGGCAAGCCCACCCGCGCGGCGTGGTTAGCTGACCCAGTGAGCACAAGCAGCAAGGGGGAGATAAATGAATAAATAAATAAAATCTTTAAAAAAAAAAAAATAGCTTATTTTAAAAAAATTAATAAAATAAACCAAACCAAAACACCATAGGGCAGATGATTGATTGATTGATTTGCCTGTATAATTCCATTCACTGACTCAGGCCCGACTCAAAGACATTATAATTTCCCTTAGGAATGTTGCAAAATGGCCAGACTGGAAAGAAAAATGGTAAAGTAAAAAATACATGATTACCTCAAATATATTTTTAAAAATACACCCTAAAAGTGTTTTTTTCAGAGCAAGGAATTTTTAAGAGTAAATATTACAAAATAGGCAAGGTGTGTTTCTAGGAATTGGTCCATGTTGTCAAAGGTATCTATCTGTTGGGGCACAATTGCGTAAAGTTTACTTTTAAAACCCATTTTAGAAATGTCACCACTTTCATTACTAACTTTAGTGAATAGATTCTTCTTTCCTTTATTCTTTATCCATCTACCTATAGGATTTTCAAGTTTGTTGATATTTTTGCGGAACCAACTTTTAGTTGTGTCGATTTTGTTGTTTTTCTATTGTCTTATTTATCTCTGTTCTAATCTTTATTTCCTTTCTTCTACCACCTTTGGGTTTAGTTTGCTCTTCTTTGTGTATTTCCTTAAGATGTAAAATTATGTTATTGTTTGAGATGGTTATTCTTTTTAAATCTAGGTGTTTTGGGCTATAAATTTCTCTATTATCAATGTTTTCAGTGCATCCTATAAGTTTTGATATGTTGTATATTCATTTCTGTTTATCTCAAAGTGTTTTCTAATTCCCCTCATGATTTCATCTGTGAACCATAGGTTCATGTGTGTTGTTCAATTTCCACATATTTGTGAAACTTTCTAATTTCCTTTCTGTTTTTGATTTCTAGTTTCATTCCACTTTGGTTATAGAAGATACTTATGGTTTCAGTGTTTTTATGTATGTTGTGGGGTAACATATGGTCTTCTGGGAATGGTCCATGTGTCCTTGAGAAGAATATATTCTACTGGATCTAGCTGGCTTAGAGTGTTTTTCAAGTCCTCTATATCCTTACTGATAATCTGTCTAGTTTTTCTATCCATTTGTGGAAGTAGGAAGTTAAAGTCTCCCACTATTATGATAGATCTGACTATTTCTCCCTCAAACCTGTCATTTTTTCCTCTCTATATTTAAGTGCTCTGTTGTTCTTTGTATATATGTTTATAAGTTTTATATGTTATTGATATATTGACCCTTTTATGGATTATAAATGCTTCTTTGTCTTTTGTAACCATGTTTGTTTTAATTTTGTCTGATATTACTCAAGTGAGTCTAATTCTCTTTTCGTTATTATTTGCTGCAATATTTCAGTGTTGTGGCCCATTTTTTCACTTTCAACCTCTCTGGGCCTTTGGATCTAAAGTGGGCCTCGGGGAGCTGAGTGGTTGAGCACCTGCTTCCCATTTACGAGGTCCTGGGCTCAATCCCTGGTACCTCCTAAAAAAATAACGTGGGTGTCTTATAGGCAATAAATGGTCGTATCATCGTTTATTTATGCTGAACTCTGCTTCACTGAAGTAATTACTTAAATGAAAAAGTTTTAAACTAAATACTTAGAGCAGAGACTGGCTTAATGTATTAAATTACTTACAAAAAAGAATTAAAATTGACGCATGTTTTTTACATATATTTCTTAATTAAAATTTCTTTCTTTCTTCTGCACCCCCCACCCCCCGTTTTTTATGCTCACTCTCTGCTGTGTCCATTCACCGTGTGTTCTTCTGTGTCTGCTTATCTTCTCTTTAGGCAGCACCAGGAACCAATCCTGGGTCCTTCTGGAGTGGGAGAGAGGCACTTAATCTCTTGCACTACCTCAGCTCCCTGGTCTGCTGCATCTCTTATTGTCCCTCCTCTGTTTCTCTTTTTGTTGCATCATCTTGCTGTGCCAGCACTCCATGCGGGCCAGCACTCCACGTGGACCAGCTCTCTGCTGAGGCAAGCTCTCCGCGTGGGCCTGCTTGCCTTTACCAGGAGGCCCCGGTAATCAAACCCTGGACCTCCTGTATGGTAGATGGGAGCCCAATCGCTTGAGCCACATCCACTTCCCATTTTACATGTATTTTTGGTTAATGTTTTTAATTGATACTTTCTAGTGTACCATTTTAATTCCCTTCTCATTTCCATTTCTCTCTATTTTTTCTTTAACATTGTCGAAATAATTTCTAATTTACAGGACAATTGCAAAAATAAAGAATACCAACATGCATCCCTGCTTCTCATACTCAGATCTACCATTTTTAACATTTTGCCAAATTTGAAGTTCCACCCCTCTTCCTTTCTTCTTTCTCCCTCCCTCTCTCCTAAACATTTAAGAGTAGGCTGGATATACCATGCCCCTTGAACACAATGTACATTTCCTAAGAACTAGGATCTTCATTGCTGTAACTCCTAGGTACAGTTAAGTTAAAAAACATTTAATATGGCTATAAGGCATAGTCTATATTCCAATTTTTTAATATGTCCCAATAATGTCTCTGAGTCTTTTCTCCTCCATTATTAGATCCCATCTAGAATCATGTATTGCATTGAATTGTCATTGACTTTAGTTTCTCCTTTTTAAAATTTTGGAAACATATATACAACATACAGTTTACCATCTCACCCAATCCCAAGCATACCATTCAGTGGGATTAATTACACTGACCCTGTGCTAAGGTTACCACCATCCATTACCAGAAATTTCCTATCGCCCTAAACAAAAACCCTATACTCATTATCTGTTAACTCCCCCTTGTCCCTCTGTGCTGCACCAAGTAAGCAGTAATCTACTTTCTGTCTCTGAACTTGCTTATTCCAGTTGTTTCAAATGAGTGAGATCATGTAGTATGCTTTGTGTCTGACATTTCACTCAATGCTATGTCTTCTAATTCATTCATGTTTGTAGCATGTGTCAAGACTTCATTCTTTTTACAACTGAATAATATTCCATTGTAGGTATACACCATATTTTTTATTCACTTATCTGTGAATTGGTACTTGGGTTGCTTCCATGTTTTTGCTATTATGAAAATGCTTCTGTGAGTGCTGGTGTACAAAACTATCTGTTCAAGCTCCTCTTCTTCCATCCTTTTGGGTATATGCCAGGTCATATGACAGTTCTGTTTCCTCCAAACTGTTTTTCACAGTGTTTGTTGCGTCATTTTTTATTCCTACCAACATTGTATAAGGGTCTTTAATTTTCTGCATCTTTGCCAGTATTTATTTATTTTTTAAACAGTTTGTTGAAATATATCATTCATAAATGAACATACATAAACTATAAGTGTTCACTAAACATTGTAAAATTACAAAACAAACATGCATAACATCATACAGGGCTCCCACACATCACCCCACCACAAATACTTTGCATTGTTGTGAAACACTTGTTAACAAATTTTGAAAGAGCATTGTCAAAGTATTAGTACTAACTATAGTCCGTGTCTTACTCCCCTATACTTTTTTTTTAAGGATTTATTTATTTATTTACTTTTATCCATGTTTACCGTGCCTGCCATTTTTGCTGTTTTTGTGTCCATTCACTGGGCAACTCTTTGTGTCTGTTTCCTGCCCTCTCTTCTCATCTTTCTCCTCCTCTCTTAACTGGGATTTGATCCTTGGAACCTCAGATGTGGGAGAGAGGTGTCCTACCACCTGCACCACCTTAGTTTCTGGTTTTTTGGTGCGTCCCATTTTGGCTTTCCCTTGTGTCATTCTGATATATCATCATCTTGCTGCACCATTCCGCAGGGCCAGGTGGCGCACATGCGCACAGGGCCTGGGAGTGCACCAGTATTTATTTTTAATAGCTATTCTCATGATTGTGATGTGCTATATTTCTCAATATTTTTTTTAAAAAGATCTTGTACTTACAGTACCCTATACTATAGTATAGGGTATATACTATATATATATATACTATAGTATACTATTGAAAATTTCCCATTTAAGTACTTTCAAGGGGACATTTCAATGAGATGAATTACGTTCATGATATTGTGCTACCATCACCAGTGTCCATTACCCCAAATTCTTCATTACCTCAAATAGAATCTCTGTATGCATTAAACACCTCCCTCTCCTCCCCTCCAGCCTTTGATAATATACAATCTACCATCTGCCTCTATGAAATGTCCTTCTTCTAGTTATTTCATATAAACAAGATTAAATAATGTTTGTCATTTTGTGTCTGGCTTATTTTACAAAACATTACGTCTTCAAGGTTTATCCATGTTGTAGTATGCATCATAACATCCTCCACTTTTATGCCTGAATATTATTCCAGTGTGTACTTACCACTTTTTGTTTATTCATTCATCTATTGATGGACACTTGGGTCACTTCCACCATTTGTCTACTTTGAACAATGCTGCTGTAAACATTGGTGTACCAATATCTATTGGAGTTCCCACATTCATTTCTTTTGAGTATGCACCAAGAAGTGGGATTGCTGGGTCATATGGTAATTCTATTTTCAACTTTCTGTGGAACTGCCAAGCTGGTTTCCACAGTGTCTGCACCATTTTACAATGCCGCTAGCAATATATTAGGATTCCTATTTCTCTGTATCTTCACCAATATCTACTATTTTTGTTTTTTAATTAATAGACATCTAGTGGATGTTAATTATTCTATCATTGGCATTTTGATATGTGTTTCTTTGATAACCAATGATGTTGAGCATTTTTTCATGTGCTATTGGCTATTTGTATATCTTCTTTAGAGAAATTCTACTTAAATCACTAGGGAAGCCTTATTGTCTTTGAATTTACTACATTGAGAGGTTTTTTGGTTTTTTGTTTTTTTCTTTAAACAAGTTTATTAAAATATGTTCACATACTATACAATCCAACTAAAGTATATATAAATGGCTTTGGTATAATCACAGCATTGTGCATTCATCTGTGTGTCAATTTTAGAGCATTTTCATTACTCAAAAAAAAAAACCCTACCCATTAACAGTCACCACTCAATTCCTCTGTCCTTCCCCTGCCATGCATAGCCACTAATCTAATTCCATCTCTATAAATTTATTTATATTTACATTTTATATAAATGGAGTCTAACAATATGTAGTACTTTGTGTCTGGTTTCTTTCACTTAGCTTAATTTTTTTTAACCATTGATGGAAAAATATTAATATATTACTATTCTCTACAGTCCATAGTTTGCTATAGGTGTATTTCCACCCAAATACCACCCTAATTATTAACACCTTGTGATATTAACATAGATTTGTTCTGATTCCAAGAAGAATACTCTTATATTTGTACTATTGACCACACTCATCGTCCACACATAGGATTCACTATTCTATAGTCTCATCATCTTCTAGCTTTCCTTCTAGTGACATACATGAACCTAAACTTTTCCTTTCAACCACAATCACACCCACATATTACCACTGTCAGTTACAATCATGGTAATATGCTATTGTTACCTCTATCCATTTCCAAACATTGACAATCAACCATATTATAAATCCTGCACAAATTAAGCCTCAGGCTACAGTTCTCTACCCTCAGTCTGTCTTCTGGTGACCATTATTCTAGCCATTAACTCCATGAGTTGGCTCATTTATTTAATTCCCATTAGTGAGATCATATAATATTTGTCCTTTTCTTTTTGGGTTGTTTCACTCAACATAATGTCCTTGACATTGATCCATGTTGTCAAATGGATTGAAAATTTATTTATTTATTCTCACAGCTGAATAATATTCCATCACACATGCATATATGAAATGTTTATCCATTCATCTGCTGATCGATAACTGGGTTGTTTTCATCTTTTGGCAATTGTGAATAATGCCGCTATGAACATTGTTGTATAAAGATCCGTTTGAATCCCTGCTTTCAATTCTTCGGAGTATATACCTAATAGTGGGATTGACAAGTCATATGGCAGATCTATATTTAGCTTTCTTAGGAACCACCAAACAGTCTTCCACAGCAGTTATACCATTCTACAATCCCACCAAGAGTGAATAAGTGTTCTTATTTCTCCATATCCTCTCCAACACTTGTAATTTCCTGTTTTTTTTAACAGTGGCCGTTCGAATAGGTATGAAATGCTATCACATTGTAGTTTTGATTTATATTTGCATAATAGCTAGTGATGTTGAACATTTTTTTCATGTTTCTTTTCCATTTGTAGTTCCTCTTCAGAAAAATATCTATTCAAATCTTTTGCCAATTTTTAATTGGATCGTTTATCTTTTTATCATTGAGTT
>JAKSZT010054050.1:11895-25648 GCA_026826555.1 Tolypeutes matacus
TCACAGAATATGTCATGTATTATTCCTTTATAACACAGTTAAAATCTGTTCAGAATGTGAATATTCCTAGTCAGTCCAGAGAAACATTTGATTGGAACCTCAAATACAGTCTGAATTTTCTATAAATATAGTGTCCATTTTCTGGTGCTGTCAGTCTTTGGACATTGGTAAGGATGGCCATGTATTAAGTATACAGTCCCCTATTGTTTAAGAATCAGTGACTTTTGATGCTGTGGCTATAAACTTCACCCAAGAAGAGTGGGCCATATATGGCAGATCCAAGAGAAAACTGTTCAATTATATGATGCTGGAAAACAGTCATCTGGTCTCAGTGCCTGATTCTGACAACATTGATTATATGTGTCAACAAATATCCAGAAAAGCTTTCCCATATTCCGTGCCACTCCAGTCGTTGCTCTGATTGTTTCATTGAACTTATATCTACATGAAAAAAAGACTTTATTTACTTGTATATGGTTTGTCACCTCAGTAGAATGTAGTGTTCCAGACCAAAATGTCAAGTTTTTCTTGCTACACAATCTTCAGGACCTAGGACTGTGGTGGGAAGACAAATATTTTTTGAATGAATAAATAAAGGCATTAAAGACTAAGTTACTTTTCTCCTGTAGGAACAAAGCTGGGGTTTGAGTCTATACACATAGCTTTTATAGTATTCTGGTATAGCTTATTTTATAGTTAGTGGATTCTTTAAAATAAGTGCTATAATTTCTGCAGAGTTTAAATCACTGAGGATTCTATATGATGTCTTGGAAATTGGACTTGGACTTCATCAAGAGGACGTTATTTTCTTGGTACAGTGTCAGGTGTGCCTCCTTCATAAGTGAAGAGCTGTCAATGTGCTTCTTCCTAGACCAACCTGCAGTATTCACCTTTTTTTCCCTTGGTAGCCAGCCTTGGTCTTGAAGACTCAGTGCTGAGCATACAATCTTTGTACAGGGTCTCTGTCTTCAAATCAGATGTGATTTCACCATTGGAGCAAGGAGATGATCTGTGTAGGGAAGGAAGAGGATTTCTCCAAGGCAAGAGTCTAGGTGAGCTTAAAGAACCTGTGCTTCAATATGAGGAGGAGTCTGGTAAGTTGAAATGCAAGAACTTCATAGTGTCAACATAAGATTTTCTTGAGTGAATGATATTTTCTGAAATGGCACTTAGGACACTGGGAGAAAATTATAAAGATGATGTCGTTATATTTTTAGCATTTATCAATCTCTCTTCTTAAGTCCTTCTGTAATTAGCTTGGCCTCAGGAAAGGAATGTCTATGTACATATTGGAGTTAAGGATTCCATAATAGTATTTATCCTGGTCCTCCTCTTTGATGAATTCCCCTGTCTTGACCTCCCCAACATCCCATCTTCATTTTATTTTTCTCTTATTTTCATCCAGAAAATCTTTCCTAATTTTCCAATACTTGCTTCATTCTTTCATTTTTTGTTCTTTTTCCATTTAAGGGTTGTATTAGTTATGGTTCTCCATAGAAACAATATCAACAGAATAGACATAAATATTAAGAGAGTTGTTATAAGAATAGGCTCATGCAGAGTGGGAACTGGCATATATAAATTCTGCAGGGCAGGCTGAAAGCTGGAACCTGATAACTGTGAGGTTGAACTCCTCAGGGCAAACTGGCTAGCTGAAGTAGAGGGAGAAATTCTTCTTTATGACCCATGAAATCCTCAGTTTTCCTTTTTAATTTCTCCAACTTATTAGATGAGGAGGCTTAGCAAATTGATGATGGCAATCTCCTTGGTTGGTTGACAATACAATCAGCCAGATACAATCGATTTTGAATTTTTCTTTTTTTTTGAACCTCTGGCTATTCACATTTTATCTCTCTGTCTGTCTGTCAGTCTCTCTATTTTTAGGAGGTACCAGGGATTGAACCCTTGACCTGGTACATGCAAGGCAGGTGCTCAACCACTCAGCTACACCCGCAACTGATTTCGATTTTGATGAAATTCCATCTATAAAATGCCTTCACAGTAACAATCAGGCCAGTAGTTGTTTAACCGAACAGTGAAAGCCATAACCTAGCCAAGTTGATACATGAAATTAACCATGACAAGGCTCAGTATTTGAAATAGACTTACATGAGCTTTGATTCTTTTTCAACATTTTCATTCCTTTATGTAGAGCAATTACTGAATGAAGGTATGTGAACCAACTTTTTGCAGCCTCTCATCTCCTCATATACAGCAAATATTTCACACTGGAGAGGAATACTTTGAATGTATTGATTTTGCAGGAGGTTTCCTCAGAGTTGCCCATTGACCCAACATATATTAATCCATAAATTTAGGAAACCCTGTATCACCAATCAATGTGAAAAATCTTCAGGGAATAGTTATCATTTAATCAACTTGAGTATATTTACATTGGTGGTAATCACATGAATGTCATCTGGTGGGAATGCCTTTTGTTGTTCCTCTAATCTTAGACAACTTGTGAAAATTCACACTGGAGAGAAACCCTGTGAATGTAATGAATATGATTTTTATAGATGCCAATATTAGCATTGGAGGTAGGTGATATAAATCTTGTGAAAATGGGAAGCACTTAGCCGGATCGCTAATTTGTATTCCTGTAAAATAACTCCCATGGGAGAGAAACCCTCTGTCTAATCAGTGTGGAAGGGCCTTCAATTATCCTTCATCCTTCAGTTGACCTATGCAAATTTACATTGAGGAGAAAACATAGGAATGAGCAACGGAAAAGACATGGGTCAAAAAATCTGTCCTAATGTGCCATTTTAGAGAATTTACAATATAAATGTATGAAATGTAGAAGAATCTTGTTGCTACAGCACTAACATTTAAATAATCCAGAAAACTAATACAGAGGAGAAATTCTATATCAGTGTAATCCATATGGAAATGATTTTCTTTATAAAATATTCTAAGATTTATTTCATTTATTTATTTCTCCCAGTCCCCTCATTGTTTGCATTTGCTGTCTCTGTTTGTTGTGTTCTGGTCTTTTCTTTTTTTTAGGAGGCACAGGGAGCTGAACTTGGGATCTTCCATGTGGGTGGGAGGAGCCTAATCACTTGCGCTACCTCTGCTCTCTGCTTTATTTTCTCTGTCATTATGGTTTTACTACATGTGTCTCTTTAAAAAAAAAAAAAAAAAAAAGATTTATTTATTTATTTATTTATTCTCCACACTCCACCCCTCGTTGTTTTGTGCTCTCTCTCTGCTCTCTGTGTGTTCTTTTGTATCTGCATATCTTCTCTTTAGAGGGCACCGAGAACCAATGCTGGGAGGTTCTGGAGTGGGAGAGAGGTGCTCAATCTCTTGCACCACCTCAGCTCCCTGGTTTGCTGCATCTCTCATAGTTCCTCCTCTGTGTCTCTTTTTGATGTGTCATCTTATAGCACCAGCTCTCCATGCAGACCAGCACTACACGAAGGCCAGACAGGCCAGCCCTCCTAGGCAGGGCATTATACCCATTTTGCCATTTTGTTTGTCTTTTTATTCTTGAGTTGTAGAATTGCTTTATATGTCTTGGAGAGTAAACCCTTATTAGCTATGTGGTTTCCAAGAATTTTCTTCCATTATGTAGGCTGCTTTCTTGACCAGTCTTTTCAAGCACAAATGATTTGATTGTGAGGAGGTTCCATATCTCTCTTTTTTTTTTCATTGCATATGCTTTGAGTGTAAATAAGGAACCTTTGCCTGGCCAAGATATGAAGATGCTTCCCCACATTTTTTTCTTTAAGTTTTATGGTCCTGGAACTTATCTTTAAGTCTTCGATCATTTTCAGTTAATTTTTGTTTAAGGTATGAGATAGGGGTAAAGTCTCAAAGGGTGAAAAGGCAGTTGGCTTAAAGGGAGAAAGTATTTGGATGTCACAGATCTGTTAGGGTTTCATATCCATGATTTATAAAGGGATTCTACAACCCAACACTAAAACAACAAATGGCCCAAATAAAAATGCTCAAAAGACTTTATTGAACAAATGATCAGTGTTTCTACATGCATGCACAGTGTTGATAATAGGGAAGCAGTGTGTATATCGGTGGTTATATTGGAACTCTGTATTTCCTGCATGATATTTTAGTAAATGTTACAACTTCTCTCATTAAAATGATGTATCATCCTGGAAATGGATAACAGATTATGTTAAATTTAGATCTGATAAGGCATTGAAATCTGTTGTCTTTTCATAGATAACTACTAAAAGAATATAAAAACAATGCATATCTTCTAAATAAATAGAAGAGACATATTGAATAAAACTATGAGTGCTAAAGAAGTAACACAAGAGAAAAATATCAGTGTTGAACAGTGAGGATAAAAAGAAACTGCATGGAACGAAAGAAGATTAAATTTAAATTTGAACAGTAATTATATTCTTATAAATGTTCCACCTAGTCAAAATTTTCAAAGGAATTAAAAAAAAAAAAACCACTATGTTTTATTTTAAAGCCCATCTAAGTGGTATCAGATATAGATTAAATGCTTGAATGCCTGCTTCCTATGTACGAGGTCCTGGAGTCAATCCTGGATACCTCCTTTAAAAAAATCGTCCCAGAAAAACAGCAAGTTTGGCAGTAAAAATAGATTTTATATAACAGAAAAACACAATTATCAGCAAATTTTGTGTCAGTATGACAACAGCAAATACAGCAAAACTTAAGGAAAAAGTACCAGAAATGTGGTGTCCTTTCATAATGCTAAAATATCTAAATAACCAGAAAAACAGAGAAAATTAAATTGATGGGCATCTACTTGCTTGCTTTCACAAACTGACAGAATTACAACATTTAAGGGGCAAACCCAAAAGCTAATAGGAGAATTTGGAATGACTTTCTCAGCAAATGATGGTATAGGAAGAAAAATTATTAACAATGATAATGACTTCCTCATTATCATGAATAATAAATTTTTCTTAATACATTTATAATGCATGATTTTACTTAAGGCATATATATAAAACACTGCAAACAGAAAAATGCCCTTCTTTTTCATAAATTAAGAAATTGTAGGGCTGAGGCAGAAGGAGGAGGATATTAGGAGGCAACCATGGTCATCCTCGCAGAGATGAAGTTGATTCTGACTATGGAAGAAAGGAGGAGGCAAAGGAGTAGGGGTGGGATGAGCACAGGATGTGAAGGATGGATATGACGTGGAAAGAGAGGTTTCAAGAAAGTCCACAAAACTTTAGACTGAACACTTACCACGATGGAAATGCTGTTCATAGAAAAGGGAGAGACCAAAGAGGATGAGGTTTGGGAAGGAGTCTATAGTGTTTGGTGTTGGCACAATAGACACAGAAGTGGGACGTCCTGGACATAGCTCTATGTAAATCTGGACTGTGGAAAAATTTGTGGGAGATAAATATAGTTAGTTCTCATGCTAGTATAGATGGTTCTTAAAGCCAAGTGTGATCACATGTTCAGTAAGTGAATCAATTTCCTTCATGAAGAAGGAACGAGGTCTAAGTTTTAAACCCTTGGAAAAACTAATGCTGAGAGATTTTTGGGGAAAAAAAAAACAGGAACCAGCAGAGGAAACTGAGATGGAAAGGCTAGAGCGTCCAGATGATAAAAAGAAAAAGGAGACTGTGGTGAACCAGAAGTAAGTGATGGGAGCACTTCAAGAAGCACAGAGGAACCAAATGTCCCAAATGTACCTGATATGATGCAGCAATTAGTGGGATGTGAAGGATCTTTTGGGATTAAGCTTTCCTTTTCTATAAACTATATTTTGACCAAACAATGAAGGCACCAAAATGTAAAGTCCAATTTATTCATTTTTATGAATTTCAAGATGAGGACAGAACATAAGAATGAGGTTGAATATCTTGCAAAGTGGTTATTGATTGAAGCATATAGTTATGATTTTCCAGATTTTTGGAACTGAATCATATCTTGATACAGTAATTGGATGCTGTGGGGGAAAGGGATGAAAGATTTGAAAAATTTGACGTCATTCAGTTAAGATCAATATATCTAACTGTATTTAAATTTTACATCAATTTAAAACAAACAATAAGAGACAGAGAGAAAACTACTCATGAAAGTAATGGAGATAAGAACATTTTATTTTCACTATCTTTCCCCACTGACCACCTCACTAATGAGCAGATGGGCTGTCAGTTGCTTGTGGATTCCAGGCAGAATATTGGGGTGTTCCCTGGGGTTTGTTGTGGATACAGGGTTACTGGGCAGTGTCCTGTGGTGGCATCTGTACCATGGAGGGCCTGTAGTGCTCTGTGGAGCTTGTCATTTGTACAATCCTGCAGAAGCTTTGAGAAAGTGGTGATGCAGTGCAATGACACTAGTCCATACCTCCCATTCCACAGCCTACATGCTCAGGCACGTTTCAGTCTTTCTTCAGCATTTTGGTGGGTCTCCTGTTGTTCAGACTTGAGCAGTCTGTTAGGAGCTGACTTTATAAAAAATGTGAAGAGCAGCTTGCAGGCACACTAGCTACCCTGGTTGACAAGAAATGTCAACTTCTTGATAAGATGAGTGCTGATCACAAGAGGTATGTAGAGACTAAGTCATCTTTAGGGGATGCTAGGCTAGAGAAAGCATCTTTAGTAATGTGCAGCCTTATTGACACCTAGGAAAGGCTAATGGAACAACAGTAATGTTGATGGAGGATTTAACTTCACTGGTCCTAGAACTAAAGAAGAGAGTTCCAGATGTTCCAAACAAGAAGATGAGATAAAGAAGATGCTAAAAGAATGGAGACCCAAGAAGAGATCCTGCAAACCAGCACAGTACCAGGCAGTTTTCCAAATTCAGTGTGTTTGGAAACCCTTCCACTCCCTGATGGTCCTTCCCCCAGGAGTGGACCTAGGTCGATCTTCAAACAACACTGAACTTCTGCTCCACTCAGGCCTGCAGAGCCAACAGGCTGGAATGACCCCCTCCAATTCCATCTGAGACTTTTTGAGGCCAGTGGATCAAGGGACCCTCCTCCATCTGCTAGAGTTCCTCTACCTTCACCTCCTGATCACACAAGTGATTTCCTCCATGGTCAGGTTCCTCCTTCAGTCACACAGAGTTTGGACTTGGAAGAACACACTAGAAATATGGGACTTTCTCTTTATAGAAACTCAATATGAAAGAAACTACTACTGATGGGATTGTTCATATACTTAAGTGACTACTTCAGAGACTTATGTACATGTTTATATCTGTTCATTTATTTCTTTATTAATCTGTTCATTTATTTATATTATAATTTTATGTTGCTCTTATAAGCATAAGCTTTCTTTTCTTGTTCTCATCTGCATAATATCTATTACATACATAATTATAAGTTGAACATATATGCAGTTCAGTCATAGGTTTTTAAGACAAATGCAGTATAAACTTGTAAGAGTATATTCCCAGGAAACCCAAGTTATAAGTAAATGTAAATTTTACTTCAATTTTTAATAGTTGTAAAATAAAAATCAAAGGAGAATTTTCATCTTTCTTGGGAAGAAGGTAAACAGTATAGTTAAAAAGAAGTTTAAATAATTCAGTGGTATATTTGAAAAGAATAAAGAATTAAAATTGAAAAGTGACATATTCACGTGGAGATGTTTTTATTCCCATTCAAGAATGCTGCAGTAAGAGTTCTCTAAGCAGGAAAAAATCCCTCTTGGACAGTATTAGAAAATCTACACTCCCAATCCCTCACCCATGTCTTCCTCCTGCTTTGCACTTAAATGACACACCGCAAAGGAAAGCTGAGGAAGCAGTACAGAGCCTCTTTCCCAGGGAAACAGCTGGCATCCCTCAGACAATAATTCTAGTCATATATAATGATGCTATGGGAGACAGTGAGCAAAAACTGGAGGTTTCTAATGATTACCAAGGAAAACAGCAAGTGACACTGTGCATTTGAGGGATCCACGTGACATAAATACACTAATAAAGCACCATGACTGCTCCCTGAAATAAAGAAAACTGGGCTTGGTTTTGGGGATAGATCAGTGATGATAAGAAAGTCCTTGTCACTGTGGAGCTGATAATCTAGGAGAGAAAGGAAGATTTGAAAAGAAATTAAAAAGAATACATGGCATGTCAGGAGATGTGAAGGGTGATGGAGAAGAATAAGCAGGGAAGGAAGGGAGTGCAGATTTTGGGGGAAGAGAGGGGAACTCATGGAAGTAGACATCAGGCAAGCTCTACCTGAGGAGAGGGTATCTGAGCAATGAGGGTACCTGGCACAAGTATTGAAGGATGAGGGGCCAGAGTAGGTGATAGTACTCAGTAGGGGTGATAAGCATGAGGGTTGTGTGGACCAGCCAGGGTCCAGAGTGTCTGGAACACAGTCACAATCAGGGTTAGGGGGCTAAAGGCTGACATGGGCCAGATGACTGAGGATACTCATTATGGTAGAGAAAAGAATTTTAGTTCAAAATCAGAGTGACTGCAATGTAGAGGAAAAAGTAAAACAGAAAGTCTGATTTGGGACTCTGACCATAACTTTATGCTGAGCATGGTGAGGGGGAGACCCAGGAGGCCACCGTGTAGATGGAGACACAGTGACAAGATGAGATCCAGGACATGAGTCTTGATGACTGTGGGTGCAAGAGAAAATAGAAGATAGGAGGTGACACTGAGAGTTTGACCTGAGCATCTGCATGAAGGATGGCATCCTCCACAAAACAGGGGTGGCTGGCAGAGGAATGTATTTGCTGGGATACTGGATGAGGTTATTTGTGAGGAGGGAGATTTCATAGTCCCCTTAGTCATCACATTGCCAGTAACAAGTGCTCAGTTTGATAGAAGCAAATTGGACACAGAGAGGTGATTACATGTGCAGGTTTAACTATAATGGATCATCACTGAGACCTTCATTTAACAGAAAAGTTCCAAGGAATAGGAAGATCCTAATGGGTAAAATAGTGGGCCTGCTGATGGCCAGATCCCTCCTTAGCATTCCCCATCATCAGCATGACAAGCTTCCTCACCAGTGGTCTGCCCAAGCCTGTTATCCCATGTAATGGCTTGGGTTTTGCAGAATCGCTCCCCAGTCACTTTCCCTACCATGGGCAAAAACAGTTCAGGTGGTCATGAAGTCCTGAAGAGAGCTGAGGATTTGGCCTGAACCATCCCACATTTTCATGGTATAGGAAGGAAGGGCTGTTCTTGCCCTTTGGCTAATGAAAGGTCATTCCAACCAAGGTATTACCTGGGATACTATCTCTGCCTGGATTTGGGCTTTTATCTCTGGAGATCTGACTCCAGGTCCCATGTGCTCCTCACTTTTGAGGTAACCTGCCAAGTCCTCATTCTTCTGAAAGGCATTCCCAGAATTTTTACCCTACTTTGCATTGAATACCTTCTTCTTCCACCCCAGTCTCCAAGCCTGGGGTTCAAAAGACTTAAGTCAGAATTTCCCAGCTCATCCAATCTGAATGTATTCCTAGGGTCTGCCTGGAATTTAGCCTGTGAGTGCTTAAGCAAATTCTGAGAAGAAATTCAAAGCTAGACATATTATTTACATTAAGTCACTCATCCCTTTGAAGAGAGTTCAAGGTTGTAAATGTTATTCCAGGTTCACCACTTTTGAATGGAAGTTTCAATCCTCAGTTGCCTCCTCAGAAGTAATAGCTCAGTGGGTTTATGAATCCCATATTCACCAAGGGAGCCAGAGGACCAGGAGAGCCGGCGCTGACAGTGGCACTGAGTGCGTATTTTTTTCTGAATCCCTTTGTTCTGGTGTAGCAATGTTGGCCTTAGAGATGCCAATTGTAATGTAAATGTGTTTTTTTAGTTTTTTTGAATGCTGCTGGGAGCAATATACCAGCAGAAATGGTTGGCTTTTATTAAGGGAAGTTGTTAGGTTAAAAGCTTACATCTGAGGCTCTGAAAATGTCCAAATCAAGGCATCATCTGAGATGCTGTCTTACCAAAGGTTGGCTGCTGGTGATCATGGACTTCTGCTATATGGCAAGATACAGTGGCATCTCTGCCAATTCCAGTCTTTGCCTTCTCTTCCGGACTTACTTTCTTCCTGTGCTCAAATGTGAGCAATCAGGTATGTGGTTCATTTCTCTCCTCTCCTCTGTACCTCTCAGGGTTCTCTTTTGGTCATTATGTTTGCTCTCCTGATTCCAGCCCTCAACCACTGGGACCTCTCTCTTTCAGCCTTTTGAGATTTCTCTGTCTCTGCAGCTTTTTTCTGTGTTTCTGCTGCTTTCATGCCTCCATTTAAAAGGACTCCAGTAAGGGAATTAAGACCCACCCTGGGTCTCACACCTAACTAAAGACCAGGACCTAAGTAATTTAATCAAGAGTTGCAGCCTAAATGCACAGGAATAGACATGATCTATTCTGAGATCCACAGATAGCTTCAAACTGTCACAGGTGGTTTCATGGTGCCTTTGTAAGGATCAGAAACTATGTTGTTTCTGTTGAAAGTTCTTTTGAGGTGGATGTAGGGGCTCTTCCTTTTGCTAGTTTCAGTAGAGCCATGTCATGAATGCTAAAAGCCTGTTGGTGTGGTTGTCTGTGTAGTGGTGCATGCAGCAACCAATATATACACATATACATGTACATGTATGAATATGCAAATACATACATACACATGAATTTACATATACATATCCTTTTATTCATACCCCTAATTCCCTTTCACATTAAAGACAGTGATATATCTTCCCAGTGTCCTCTATATTTTTTCTATTTTATCACTCCCATTTTCAGTATGCATATTTTGTTCTCCATATTACATACTACAAATCTCCTCAAATATCCAGTGTTCCTTGTGCTTATTCACACTTAGCTACTAGAGCTATACAACTGTTTAGAAACTCTGCGTGTTTAGGTGGGGCCTATGTCTTTCAGTGTATTTCTGTGGGTTGATAGAGGAGTTTTTTAAAGCACTTTTATTGAGATATAGTTACACACCACAGTCCATCCAAAGTGTGCAATCAGTGAGTCTTGATATAACCAGAGTTGTAGATCCATCACCACAATCAATTTTAGGACATTGTCATTACTCTAAAAAGGAAAACCCCATAACCCACAGAGCTACCTCTCAGTCTTTCTGTTATTCCCCAGCCCTATGTAACCACTTGTATGATTCTGTGTCTATGGATTTATTTATATTGATATTTTAAACAAATAGACATGTTCCATTTGTAGTACATTGTGTCTGGTTTCTTTTCTATAGCAAAATGGTTTTTATTGTGGTGATTATTTAATTAGAGAAGTTGTATGTTTATATAAAGTCATGAAAAATACCACATTCCCATATCACCCCCTATTGTTGACACTTTGCATTGCTGTGCTACCTTTGGTGCCATGGAGGAACGATATTAAAATATTATTGCTAACGAAAGCCCATAGTTTGCATTAGCTATATTTTCCCCATATTCCACCCTATTGTTAATACCTGTTAACAGTGATGTGCATTTCTCGTGTTTGCACTATGAACAGTAGTCATCATCCACTAGATGGCTCACTGAGCTATATTCATGTTTTATCCCCTAGCTTTCCTTCTAGTAACATATGAGACCCAAAAATTCCCTTTCTAACACATTTACACACATAATTCACTGCTGTCAGTTACACTCACAAGAATACACTACCATCACCTCTATCCTTTTCCAAACATCCATAATCAACGTAGTGAAAAACTCTGCACAAATTAAGCATCTGCTCCCCATTTTTATACTCCTTCCATCTCCAGGTAGCCAATATTGTAGATTATAACCCTGTGAGTTAGCTTTTTATATTTCATTGATATTAGTGAAACCATAATATACTTGTCTTTTTGTGTCTGAAGTATTTCACAAAACTCCATGATGTGACATGAATAAGGCCTACATTCTTTCTTACTTCCAAATTGTGTTCATTTTTATGTATATATCACATTTGCTTATCCATTCATTGGTTGATGGACACTTGTCTCCATCTTTTGGTAATTGTGAATAAAACCAGTATGACCATCTGTGAGTAAATGTCTGTTCATGTCCCATCTTTCAGTTCATTTGAGTATGTAACCAGTATGTGATTGCTGGATTATATAACAATTCTGTGCTTAGCTTCCTAGGAAATGCTAAACTCTCTTCCATAGTGGCTACCCCACTTTACATTGCCACCAGCAGTAAGTGACTGTTCCTCTTTCTCAACATCCTTTCTAACAATTGGTGTTTTCTGGGGTTTTTGTGTGTTTGTTTTTATAGTGGCCATTCTAGTAGGTGTGTTATGATATCTCATTGTGGTTTTGATTTCCTTTTCCCTAATACCTAGTTGTGGAGATCATCTTTTCATGTGCTCTTAAGCCATTTGCATTTGCTCTTTGGAATAATGTCTTCTCAAGTCTTTTGTCCACTTTTCCATTTTGTTTATCTTTTTATTCTTGAGTTATAAGATTGTTTTATATATTTTGGAGAGTAAACCCTTATTAGATATGTAGTTTCCAAGTATTTTCTTCCTTTGTGTAGGTTGCTTTCTTGATCAGTCTTTTCAAGCATAAATGATTTGATTGTGAGGAAGTTCCATTTATCTCTTTGTTTCTTTCATTGCATGTGCTTTGAGTGTAAATAGAGAACTTTTGCCCAGCCCAAGGTCTGAAGATGCTTCACCACATATTCTTCTATGTGTTTTATGGTCCTGGCACTTATCTTTAGGTTTTTGATTATTTTCAGTTAATTTTTGTTTAAGATATGAGGTAGGGGTAAGATCTGAAAGGGTGAAAAGGCAGCTGGCTTAAAGCGAGAAAGTATTTGGATGTCCCATATCTGATAAGGTTTAATATCCATGATTTATAAATGGATTCTACAATGCAACCCTAAAACAACAAATGACCCAAATAAAAATGGGCAAAAGACTTTATTGAACAAATGATCAAAGTTTCCACACACATGCACAGTGTTGATAATAGGGAAGCAGTGTGCATATCGATGGTTATATTGGAACTCACTATTTGCTGCATGATTTTTCCATAAACTTTACAACTTCTCTCATTAAAATAATGTATCATCCTATCAATGGATAACAGATTATGTTAAATTTAAATCTGATAAGACAATGAAAACTGTTGTCTTTTCATAGGTAAGTATTAAAAGAACATGAAAACAATGCATATCCTCTAAATAAATAGGCAAGATTGAATAAAAAGTATGAGTGCTAAAGAAGTCATTCAGGAGAAAACCAACAGTGTTGAACATTGAGGATAAATAAAAACTGCATGAAAATAAAGAAGATTAAATTTAAACTTGAACACTAATTATATTCATAATAATGTTCCACCTAATCAAAATTTTCAAAGGCAATTAAAAAAAACCCAGTGTGTTTTATTTTAAAGCCCATCTAAGATAAAGATCAAATGGTTGAGTGCCTGCTTCCCATGTACAAGGTCCTGGGTACAATCCCAGATACCTCCTACAAAAAAATTGTCCAAGAAAAACAGCAAGTTTGCCAGTAAAATATGGATTTTATTTAATCACAGAAAAACACAAATACCAGAAAATTTTGTGTGAATATGACAACAGCAAATACAGCAAACATTAATGAAAAAGTGCCAGAAATGTGGTATCCTTTTATAATGTTAAAATGTCTAAATTGCCAGAAAAACATAGCAATTTAAAACCTACTTGGTGGCTTTTGCAAATTGACAGTATTACAATATGTATGAGTGAAACCCAAATGCTAATAGGAGATTTTGGAACTACTCCCAGCAAGTAATGGGATAGAAAGAAAAATTATCAACAATGATACTGACTACCTCATTATCATGAATAAATTTTTCTTAATGCATACTTTTGCTTAAGGC
>JAKSZT010054050.1:25748-39372 GCA_026826555.1 Tolypeutes matacus
TGGTTATCTTACCTGTAGGGAATGTCATTGTACATTGCACAGATCTGATTCAAGATGAACACACTCATTTCCCCAGCTTCTGGGAGTCTGGGCTCACTGTTGAGTCCCTCCCCAGGAATTAACTTGAGAAGGGCAAAGGAAACTGCCTCATATAAAGTGATACCCTGTTCCCTAGGGGCTTCCCAAGTGTAATAACAGGTAATGTCAGGGTAGAAAGCACAACCAAGTTCCTCAGAACATCTCTGAAAGGCCTTCCTAGAGACTTGATCAGCAGAGGTTTTGTTGCAGCTGCCTGCAGTTATACATCTCCCTTCACCTAATCCAGCTTCCCTAACTCTCTTTCAGATGAAGCTACTGAAAGCAGTCCCAATAATCCCCTACAGGCAAATCTCAGAGACTGAGACCAGGGAGGAACCTGATTTACAAGAGTTGGCACAGAGGTGGGCTCGTCCCAGGAAGCAGACACTAAAATGAGATTTTGGAGCTGCATCACCTGCCTGGTCATGAAGGCCTCTCACTAGTGAAATGTGCAGCACTGACAATCCCTTGTGTGGTAGCAGTACAAGTGTTAACTTTCATCAATGGGGAACTGGGAAGGGATGCCAGGGGAAGGGAGTGTGCTACAGGGTGCAACATCTAAGACATCAGAGATGCAGGGGGATGAGTTAATTCAAGGCATTGTAGAAAGATATGGAAACACCAAGGATAGTTAATCACCAATTGAAAGTTCAATGGGTCTCCTTAATAGTAGATAAAGACACTCTCATCTCCTGGAGCCAGAGGGCAGACCACCTGATGATCAGGCCCAGAAGTTAAATTCTAAAAGAACATCAATCCAGCAAAGGCAGAATTCTCAATGTTAGCAAGTCTGCTGTGTCAGTCATAGCCCTAATTGGGACAGAATAAGATCCTGAGACTCTTAGCAAGGATGTATGGGTTTTGAAAATATTGAATCCTCATATCTCCCTGGACCCTTCTTGTTTTCAGAAGTGGTTTACTTCTGAAGACAAGTAAGCACCATCCCCAACCCCTGCCCTTAGAGCCAATGAAGAGAATTTTTTTAGATTAACCCTGGTCTAAATAAACAATAATATTATCCCTAACCCTAAACCAACTCCAACCATATACTATCTCTAATTCTAACTGTAATGTGGACCTAACCATAACCAAATAAAAAATTAAACCAAACTCTAAGCTTAACACTAACCCCATACTTAAACATAATCTTAACACTAAACCTAACGCAATCCCACACTCTATTTATAACAAAACTCTTTACCCTAAGCCTATCACAGCTCAGTAAATCAGTGACTTTCTATCTCCTTGGACCTACCTTTTCCCTGAAACACAACAATATTGAAATTAGGCTTATTAATAGCCCTACAATGGCTGCTAAGTGTTCAAGTGAAAGGATGAGTCTCCTGTCTCACCTTAAATCAAAAGTTAGAAATGATTACATTTAGTGAGGAAGGCATGTAGAAGGCTGAAATAAGCCAGAAGCTGTGTCTCCTGTGCCAAACAGTTAGCCAGATGGTGAATGCAAAGGACAAGTTCTTGAAGGAAGTTAAAAGTGCTAATCCAGTGATCAAGTAAATGATAAGAAAATGAAATAGCTTTATTGCTGATGTGGAGAAAGTTTTAGTGGTCTGGGTAGAGGATCAAACCAGTTACAACATCCCCTTAAACCAATTCCAAATCCAGAGCAAGGTGCTAATTCTCTTTGATTCTGTGAAGGCTAAGAGGGATGAGGAAGCTGCAGAAGAAAATTTTGAAGGTGCCAGAGGCTGGTTCATGAGGTTTAAGGAAAGAAGCCTTCTCATAACATCAAAGTGCTTGTACTTTGCAAGGGCAAGGTGAAGCAGCAGATGCTGTTGTAAAACCTGCAGCAAGTTATGCAGAAGATCTAGCTAGTACTGTTGTTGAAGGTGGCTACACTAAACGACACAATTTCAGTGCAGACAAAACAGGCTTCTATTGGAAGGAGAGGCCATCCGGGACTTTCGTAGCTAGAGAGCAGTCAATGTCTGGCTTTAAACTTCAAAGGACAGGCTGACTCTCTTGTTAAGGGCTAATGCAGCTGGGGTCTTTAAGTTGTCCATTTTGCAAGATTATTTTATTGGGTGCTAGAGAATGTAATCTGTATGTCTGCTTAACTGATCACAAAGAAACTGAAGCACAGTGCCCTGTGCTGAAAGCCCAGAGAGGAGAGAGCAAGAAGTACCACCCTCTCTGCTTGGTGCATGAATAACAAAGAACACCGTCCTGCATGGTGAGCATCTGTCATTGTGACTGAGTGACAGTGCCATGCAAATCCATATCTAAATATGACTAAGTCTACTAATCACCTTCTGTGGCAGTTTGAGATTATTTTATGATTCCTAAAGGGAGAAAAATTATGTTTGTAAACTAATCTATTTCTCTGGGTATGATAACCTTTGATTGCCTTAAATTCAGTTGAGGGAATTGATTGGATTACTTGATAGGTCTTCATTAGGGTTAATTTTTTTATTTTAAAGAAGCTTTAGATTACATAAATATTACATGAAAATATAAGAGATTCCCATATGATCCACTCACTCCCCCTTCCACACTTTCCCACACCAACATCATCCCTCATTAGTGTGGTGTATTTGTTACAATTGATGAACATATATTGAAGCATTGCTATTAACTATGGATTACGGTTTACATTAAAATTTACATGCTGTACTGCTTAATTTTGTAGGTTATGACAAAATATACAATGATCTGTATCTGTCACTGCAATGTCAGCAGGACAAATTCAACATCTTGAAAATGCACCCATATTACACCTCTTCCTGTTCTTCCCTCTTCCATCCCTCAGAACCTCTGGGTGGACACCACCTTTATATCAATGATAAGAGTTCTTCTATTGCTAGAATAATTTTAAGTTTATAGTAGATTAATAATAAGTCTACTTTAGTCTATTGTCCCTTCCACAATCTTGAGGATTTGGGATAGGGATGCCCACTCTGCTTCTAATTGTGAGGGAGTTTAGATCCCATGGGGCAGATGGATGGAACATCTTGCTTGCAATTGCAGACACTTTCTTTTCCTTGGGATGGGTATTGTCCATCATTATCTCCTTGTTAGTTGTCCTAGGCGAGTCCAATGAATTGAGGAGTAGGTGTTGCAACTCTGCTGAAAATTCAGGGATCAGCTGGCACATGGCACAGAATCTTCATTTCTGGACTATTTCCAAGTCTTTTTTTCCTCTTTACTTTCTCCTTTAATATTTTAATAAGACTTATTTTGTGATCAAAGCTATTCATTGAGGAGATTCATGGGTCTAAATCATGGGTTGCTGTGGGAAATTTTATAGATTCAGGATAGTTCCTGGGGGAGTTATCTCAGGAAGGATTCAAAGAGGAAACACATGTGCTGCCATGACATGGTTTCTGCCCCACAAGACCATATCCACCAGAAGGGAAAGGGGAATGTGAGCCCCTGTATATATGCTTTTATTAAATTATTTACTTGTTAAATTTTCCAACAACATTAAAGAAGGTCAAAAGATATTGGAAGAGTGAAGAATAGCTATATTCTAGGTCACAAAATTATTTTAAATTTAAATGTTTTATTTATAGACAAACCAAAAATTATTATACTTTTATTTTCCTTCCAAAGGAAGTTAACTTATCCATAGTAAATTAAAAATATACCTTTTTGCTTATCCCATTTTCAATCGAGAGACTTGCCATGTTTGTCATCTTATTGTGACCCAGAGATGATGTTAAAAACTTTTAATAAATTGCAGCTTACTGAAATTTCTTTTGCAGGACCCCAGTATTTCTGGCATTGTTAAAATAAATAGATCAATGTGACTTCACATTTTTTGTTGCAAGATTGAACCAAGGAAAATTCACGAGCAAATGTGCTGATGACTTTTTAAATCTCAAGTATGGCATGCTGTTTTCAGAAGAGAAAATGTGATGATGGCTTTTTAAATATCAAGTATGGCATGTTGTTTAGAACCATTTCAGATGCAACATCCACAGAACTTAAATCATCAGGGCATGTAAGAGCTATGTCAGTGGCTGCCTTTTGTATATCAGATGTGTTTTTTAAAGTAAATTTTCTCTGAAGAAGTAAAAATCTGAAGACAGTTTAAATTTGCATAGAGCTATGCCCAAATGGAAGTAGGAAGTCAGTAATGTCTATTTTTTGGTAATATGTCACTTTCCCGTTATAATAGATACTTTCTATATATTGATTCAACACTTCTAATTCTTTATTTCTCTTTTTTGGTTGTTTTTCATTGGAAAAATACATTTCTATGCCTAATATCTTAAATTCCTCTAACATACTTTAAAAATCCTTTTCTGCAACAGGTTGGAAGCAAGATGATTGGCCTTCTAATAAGCATACTATTTTGCATATTGTAAAGATAGTTCATGACAGTGCAAGAATCACTCATTGCACTTGGATCAAAATATTATTTCCACCCTTATGATTTGCAAAGAAATTCTGTATCTAATTGTACCTGGATTTTACTGATTTCAGCATATAGCATTTCCTCATTTGATATTATATACATTAGTATTTGATACTTGTTGCAAATTTATGTGGGAAGTGGCCTGACTGCATTTGAAGCTGATTGGTTATATTAGCTCCAAGCAGGAAAGATCTGTGAACCTTGCAGCCAGACAGGGAGGAACTTTTCTCAATTATGGAGGAGAGCCACACAGTTCCAAGTCATTCCTAAACTCATACTCTCTCATACGCCCACAGTTAACGTATAAGGCCAAGATGGTCCTTCTGTAGCTAACAAGCTCTGCTGTCACCACAGACACATCATGACCCTCAGGACTCTTCTGGATTCTTGGGCTGGAACATCCTCATACCTTTGGAGATGGAACACATTTTTTGAGGGTTTTGCAGTATGTGTGCATGGAGACAGTTGTGAGAGGACTGTGTGCATTTAGGAGGGTGCCATGTCTGTTGCCATCTCCAAGTTCTTGTGAGACATGTGTTTTAGCATTGGAGGTGGGGGAAGGGAGTTGGGCTCCCTATCCATTCCACGATGAGGGGAGCATGTGCTTTTGTGGTCCATGTGAGAAGCATTTGGAGTAAAACATTCTTGGAGTTATAGAAGGCATAGGTAAGGAGAGAGTGGAGGCAAGGGATCCCATGTGTCATGAAGGGCATCTTTATGAAGACATGGAAAACCTTCCTGAAAATATGCATGTCTGTGTTTTTGGCTGCATATGTTCTGAACTTATGACATGGTCTCTATCATTAAACAGTCATCTATCATCTTTCCTGAAACAGAGATCTTGCTACACCAGCCACAGAAAGCCCTTCTTAATTTGAGAAGGAAAGAATACATAGCAAATGTGTGGGGTGAGAAAGGACAACTTATTATGTGTGAAAATGACCAACATGGTAAAACAGTGTTTTGGGTTTTTTTTTTTTGTTTTGTTTTTTCTAGGCCTTGGTCACATCAGACAAGAAGTTCTTTAAGAATTGCCTGAGAATACCAATGTATTCTGTGGTAAAGAGAAATCCTGCAGGAAACTCGAAACATTTAGGTTGCAAAATTTACAATGTCACCCCAATTTAAATTTTCTATCATCTAGGGACAGATTTCCCTAGAGATACACACGTCAAAATATATTTGTTAGGGAAAAAGAATCTTTACAGGAATGGGTCAATATTCAATCAAGGTATTGGAAGAGAAATGAGCCAAGGCCCAAGTTGCCAAAAGGAAAAGGGTTTCAGAATTTAAACAGAATTTAAATGGGTAAGTTACATGAAACAAAAATAAAAAGACATAAGAGAAGCAGAAGATTTGAAAATAGTCACAGTTGAAACATATTGTTAGCAGAGTGCTCTGGGTTCTGGGGGGCAAGGTCTTGGCTATGTCACATAGGAGAACTTAAGGACACACCACAGGGTAGGCAAGGGAGTAAAGAGTTTATTAAGAAACAAGAAAAGCAGAAAAGTACACAGTCCAAGATATGGATTGTGGCCATGGCACTGAGTGAGTCACACATGTGGGGCCCCAGGTTAGGCCTTTAAGACCTTCCCTCCTACCCTTTCCTAATGTTGGGGAGGGGCCTCAATATTTGCTGTTTTGACTGGTTGCTTTACAATCCCCACCTGTTAGCTCTAGGGGACCAATGGGAGGCCTGTTTTGAGTTATCTGGGGCTTACCCTTGACCCTGGAAAGAGTTCCAAATGGGTCCTCATGGTCAAGGCATTTTGGGTTCTTTCTGGCTTTGTTCTTTAGTAGCAGCCTTTACCTCTGGAGTTTCCAGGTGGGGTCTTGCGGACAAGTATTCTGCCAACCATGTTCTCTGCTGGGTCCCACCTGTGACTCATGTCTCAGCTGTGACTTGTCTTTCCTCTTTTTCTTATGCTAACCTGCCTCAATATTATGGAAAACGTGAAAGGCTGGGAATGATCAAATCCCAGAATGGAAAGTAGGAAATCCTTGTGGACCACACAGATAATGTTATCATCCTATGAAAACTTGTTAGCCCTTGACACTTCCAGGCTCTGCAACACCAGCCAGGAGCTGTATCCAAGTGTATGTGAGATTGGTTTTATAAAGAATTCCAGTGTTTAACTTCATACAGAAGAGGATTGTTTATTTATGAGATGATGCAGCTGTATCTAGTGATTGCTGGGGAAAAATCAATCAATCATGACAACCCAGTGGCTGCTGCATCTTGAAGGGACCAATGGGCTAAATATTTTAGTTTAAAAAAGCACATGAAAAGTCATTTCCTAAAACAAATAGCAAAGCAAACTAATGAAAATGGAATCCAAAGCATAGTATGTGGATTTTCCACAATGTTGGATGTGTGTAAATGTGAATTTTAAGAGTTCTAATAGAGTCAAATCCCCCTTTATAAAATGAAAAAAAAAAAGAGGTGCTCAGAGAAACACTTATTAATCTCTACATTCACACAGTTACATCTGTATTTAGAAAAAGCAAAATGTCAACTTTCTGGGTAGGATGGAAATGGAGGAATTTCAAAAAGGAAATAATGATAAAATACCTGGCTTTATCTCCTTTCACTAATCAACGATATGAAGAGGGAGTCAAAGATAGATGAATGATGAAAGAAGATGTGTATACTAATCTTTGGAGGGTATTGGAGATCTCAGATGAAGTATATCAACCACCATGGAGTTTCGACACCTTTAACCCCTAACTGGATATTCTCCTGGATATCCAGGTGGATCAGTGTGTAAACCAAGCTCTGGAATAGTTGAAGTTTGAAGAGCTGGATGGTGAAGATTCCGATCTTTGCAGCACATGTGAAAGGAAGAGGTGGGTTTCCAGGGCGTTGACTTTGCACACCTCACCACAGACCCTGATCTATGTCCTGAAACACTTCTCAGATTTCAAAGGCCACAAAATTGACTAGGATATGGAATATCTGTAGTGTCTCAACATGTGAGCATATACGTCTCAGCCAAATGGCACAACACAGGTATATTGTCTCTATGCCCTGCTGGTCCAGGCTGGGTCAACTTGTCACACTGGATGTTACCTCTGTTACATCAAAGCTGGGAGCAGCCAGTGATATCAGATGCATGATGCTAAGGTTGTGGCCCATGACATGTCTTCTGTCCTGAGCCAGCAAGTCTATGTCCTCTTTTACACTCAAAGAGGGAATTGCAAAGAGACAGTGAGAGTGGGCCACTAGATGTGGAACCCACAGCCATTAGGGCAGAAGATTCAGGTGACAGAGTGATACAAGCAGTGCCCACAGGCAATATCTTGATCTTAAGAATCTGAGGAGCAGTGGAAATTCGTCCAAGAACAAAAGCGACCAAAGCCTGAATTCATCATCAAGAGCTCAAATCCACTTTGCCTACCAATGCTGTGGTGATCCACAAGCCAGAACACAAAGGAGACACAGAAAACAATCACCATGAACCCAAGCAGGGGCCTTGCACATTGGTGGTGACAGACTACGGCAAAATCCCTTGCTCAGGGAGGGGTGTCAGAGGTTGCAAGAAGAGAAACAAGAAGGGTAAGATGAGACTCAATGGGCAGCAGTGGTCTCAGTAAAAATATTGCCACATATGTGTATGCAAATGCACACTCAGACACAGGCATACACAGACACACTCACACACATTTGGTACGATGATCCAATGTCATCTGTTTCAGCTCTGCGTGCTGGTGCACTCAGCCCCTTCACCCCTTCATCCAATCAAGGTCTTGGAGTTGAGTGGCAGCTCCCATTCCCAGAGAGGGGGGCAGGGTGAGCCCCAAGAGGGCTAATGGGACTTGTAGGGCCGAAGCCCTTCCTGAACCTACAGGATGAGCTCCTGGATTGGATGCAGGAGGTGCAGTGTGCAAAGAGGTGTGCTCAGTTGAAACAGGGTCCCAGGCACCCAAACGGGAAGGAGTGGGGATCCACTAAGTGCAATAAGACTCAGATCTGTGGCTACAGGCTGAGGTGGGGCAGCACCTAGGGAACTGGTACCCTAAGCCACCTTCCAATCACTAGGGCAATCTTTCTCACAAGACTGCCCCAAGGGGTCTGTGATGAGGAGGATCCTCTGTTTGTGGCCAGCAAATGTCCGCTTCACATATTGGTATAACCCAGAGCTCAGAAAAATGAAATGATAGAGAAGTGCCATCAGGTGGCCCCCGACCACATCGCCAAAGGCAGCAAGATGGATCTGGATCATGCCATGGCATAGGTGCCCCACACGCCACACTCTGGCCAAGCCTCATCCCAGCTCCCCTCAGACCACACAGATGAGGGCAGTGAAGCGAAGCCTGGGAGACTCGGAGATGCCCTCTCAGGAACTCTGTGGCAATCCGGTCTGGTCACCTGCCACACAGGGGGATTTTGAAATTTCCTTGAGGCACCTTGTGATGACCCAGCCCCATAAGGATTGTGCCAGGGCCAGGTGCGCCCTTTCCAAATCCTCCCCAGCCTGACTGGTCTCCAACTCTCAAGTGTGATGAGGAAAAATTTGGGGCCTAAGGTCGCACTTGTGCCCAGGTGGGAATGTGGCCGGGCACGGGATGACCTTTCCCGCCCACCCGTGGTGACCCAGGTTGGTCCTGGTGGGTCAAGGGACACCAGCATGTGTGATTCCCCCCTGGGGATACAGCGAATACCCTGGAGAGAGGCATGGCTGTCTTCCCGTGTATCTGCTGTCCCTCTCCTCAAGGAATGATTTCAGAGCAGATGCCTGGGGGATGCCCAGATGACCGTGCCATCACTGCTGGCTTCCTGGAAAGCACCCAGGTCCAGGTGCAGGATCCCATCCCGGGCCACTGTGGCTGGAGATGCTGGGAAATGATATAAAAGTGACCACTAGGTGGTGCCAGACAACCGAGGAGCACATTACCATGAAGGATCTGGATCACAGTGTGGCAAGGGTACGCTGCACAACACCAGTAGACATGAACATGGGTCCAAGTTTCCCTGTCTGGGACGGGCTGGGTGTCCTGGAAGGTTCTGGGCTGTCGTTTCTGATGTTTCCAAAGAGTGCCATCTGCTGGCAGACCAAGGAAGTGCACGTGAGAAAATTAGAAGTAAATAAGAGAAGGTTTTTCTAGCCTTTATAGCCTCCCTTACCAAGGCCTTTGGAAGCAGGTCTGCAACTCATTACTGGGTCAAGAGACCAGTTTTGAGCAACTGACAGTGACAATCGTAACAATTCGATTGAACCAAGAATCAAAGAGCAACAGTAAAACATAGCTTCCCACCACTAAATCCCTACAAAAGAGAGAGAAATTGAGGATCTGAGTAAACTAGCATCCTAATCAGATGCTAAAATTATAAGTCATACTAAGAAAATGGAAGGCATGGCTCAAGAAAAGGAATATATCAAAGCCCCAGAAGAGATGGAGGATTTGAGACAACTAATTAATGAGATGCATACAAATTTCCAAAATCAGATGAATGAGTTGAAAGACAATATGGCTAAACAGATAAACAACATCAAGGAGCCATTGAATGAGAACAAAGAAGAATTTGAAAACCTGAATAGAAAAGTAACAGAGCCCTTGGGAATGAAAGAGACAATAGGTGGGATCAAAAATACATCAAAGGCATACAGCAGCAGACTCAAAATGAGAGAAGAAAGAATAAGTGATACGAAACACAGGACAGCTGGAATTGAAGAGAGAAAACAACACAGAGAAAAAAGAATGGAAAAAATTGAGCAGGGTCTCAGGGAGTTGAATGATGACAGGAAGTTCAACAACATACATGTCATAGGAGTCCCAGAAAGAGAAGGGAAAGGGGGCAGAAAGAGTATTTGAGGAAATAACAACTGAAAATTTACCAACTTTCATGAAAGAAATGACCTTACATGTCCACTAAGTGCACCGTACCACAACCAGAATAAATCCAAATAGACCTACTCCAAAACACATAGTACTGGAAATGTCAAATGTCAAAGATAAAGAGAAAATTCTGAAAACTGCAATGGGGAAACAAATCATCACATACAAGGGATGCCCAGTAAGACTTAGTGTGGATTTCTCATCAGAAACCATGGAGGCAAGAAGACCGTGGTATGACACAATTAGGATACCGAAAGAGAAAAACTGCCAGCTGAGAATTATTTATTCTGCAAAATTTTGCTTCAATTTAAAATATTCACAAACAAACAGAAACTAAGAGAGCTCATAAAAATCCACCTACACAGGAAATATTGAAGGAAGCTTTAGAGTCTGGAAGAAAGACAGGAGAGAGAAGCTTGGAGGGGAGTATAGATGAAAGAATAGCAGAAAGGATAACCAAAAGAGTAAAAAGACAGATGAAAATGTGATATGGCATATGAAATGAAAGATTAAAATGGTGGAAATAAATAATGCATTTACAGCAATATGACTGAATGTGAATGGATTAAACTCCCCTATCAAAAGATTTAGGCGGACAGAGGGGATTAAAAAAAAGAGCTTTCCATAGGCTGCTTACAAGGGATACAAACTGGATGAAAGTGAAAGGTTGAAAAAAGACCCTCCAACCAAATGGTAAGGAAAAAAGAGCAGGTATAGCTATACTAATATCGAAAAAACAGACTTTGAATGCAAAAACATTGTAAGTGATACAGAAGCCCATTATATATTAATAAAAGGCCAGGAAGATATACCAGTCATGAATGTCTATGCACCTAACCAAGGTGCCCCAAAATACATAAGGCAAACTCTGGCAAAACTGAAGGGAGAAATAGACATCTCTACAGTAATCGTTGGAGACTTCAACACACCACTCACATCATTGTATAGTACAACTAGGTAGAAGACCAACAAGGAAACAGAGAACTTGAAAAATGTGATAAATGAGTTAGACCTAACAGACATACAGAACATTGCATACAACGTCAGCGGGTTATACATTCCTCTCAAGTGCCCATGGCTCTTTCTCCAGGATAGGCCACATGTTAAGGCGCAATGCAGCTCTCAATAAATATAAAAAGATTGAAATTATACAAAGCACTTTGTCAGATCATAATGGAATGAAACTGGATATCAATAATATAGACAGGAAAGAGGTAAATTCACAACTGCGTGGAGGCTAAACAACACGCTCCTAAATAATCAGTGGGTCAAAGAAAAAATTACAAGTGAAAGCAGTACATATATTGAGACAAATGAAAACAAGAACACAACACATCCAAACTTATGGGATACAGTGAAGGCAGTCTTGAGAGGGAAATTTATAGCCCTAAATGCCTATATTAAAAAAGAAGAAAGAGCGAAACTCAAAAATTTAACTTAAACGGAGAAACTAGAATAAGAACAACAAACCAATCCCAAAGCAAGTGGAAGGAAAGAAATTTAATAAAGATTAGAGTGGGAATAAATGAAATTGAGAACCAAAAAAAAAAAAAAAAAAAAAAAATAAAATTAAACAAAAACATAATATTTTAAAAAAAAAAAAAAATTTTTAAAAACCTTTATGGAATAAAAAAAAAAAAAAAAAAAAAAAAAAAAAAAAAAAGAGGGAAGATGCAAATAAATACAATCAGAAATGAAAGAGGGAAATTATGACTGAACCCACAGAAATAAAAGGATAAGAGGATATTATGAGAAACTGTTTACCAAGAAACTAAACCACCTAGATGAAATGGACAGATTCCTAGAAATGCAAAACCTACACTGACACTACAAGAAATACAAGAACTTAACAAACCAATCACATTTAAAGAAATTGAAGCCATCATCAAAAATCTCTCAACAAAGAAAAGTCTAGGACCAGATAGATTCATAAGTGAATTCTACCAAACCTTTTGAAAAGAATTAACTTGAATCCTGTTTAAACTCTTCCAAAAAATTGAAGAGGAGGTAAAATTACCCAACACATTTTATGAAGCCTACATCATCCTAATACCAAAGCCAGATAAAGACACTACAAGAAAAGAAAATCACAGGCTAATCTCTCTAAAGAGCATAGATGCAAAAATTCCCAACAAAATACTTGCAAATCAAATCCAACAGCATATCAAAAGACTTATACATCACAGCCAAGTGGGATTTACTCCTAGTATGCAAGGCAGGTTCAACATAAGAAAATCAATCAACCTAATACACCACATTAAAAAATTGAAGGATAAAACCACATGATCATCTCAATCAATGCAGAAAACGCATTCGACAAACTCCAGCATCCTTTGTGTTGATAAAAACACTTCAAAAGATAAGAATAGAAGCAAAACTCCTCAATATAATAAAAGGTATACATGAAAAACCCACAGCCAACATAGTACTCAATGGGGAAAGGTTGAAAGCTTTCCATCTAAAATCAGGAACAAGACAAGGATGCCCATTGACACCCTTGTTATTCAACATTGTAAGAGAAGTTCTAGTGAGGGTAATTAGACATGAAAAAAATTTAAAGTCATCCAAAATGAAAATGAGGAAGTAAAACTCTCACTATTTGCAGATGACATGATCCTATAATTAGAAAATTCTGAAATGGCTACAGTAAAGCTACTTCAGCTGATAAATGAGCTCAGCAAATTGGCAGGATAGAAGAAAAACATGAAACAGTAATGTTTTTGTACACTAGTACTAAACAATCTGAGGAAGAAATCAGAAAAAATTCCATTTTCAATAACAACAAAAAGTCTCAAATACCTAAGTATCAATTTTTCCAAGGAAGCACAGGACCTACATGCAGAAAACTACAAAAAGAATTCTAAAAGGAATCAATGAAGACCTAAACAAATAGAAAGACATTCTGTGTTCATAGATTGGAAGATAAATATCATGAAGATGTCAACCATACCCAAAAGTGAGTTATAGATTTAATGCAACACCAATCAAAATTCTAACAGCCTACATTACAGAAATAGAAAAGGCACCTTCCAAATTCATTTGGAAGGGAAATTGTACCTGGGTAGCCAAAAGAATTCTGAAAAAGAAAAGCAACATGGGAGGAAATTTACTGCTGGGCCTGAAACATATTACAAATGTACAGTGGTCAAAACACCATGGTACTCATTGCTAGAATCACCATCCAGTGGCCACTTGACACTTTTGGGGTAGGGAGGGGATGAGCAGTTGAAATACAGGGGCTTCTTTGGGAGTTGGAGGTTGTCCTGAGTACTGTTGTGGCAATGTCTATGGTTGGTGGCAAGGCTCCAGGATGTGTAAGTTCATTGAGGG
>JAKSZT010054050.1:81579-182883 GCA_026826555.1 Tolypeutes matacus
AATGGACTCATCCAAGTCACCTGGTGAGGAGACAACGATGGGAAATGGCCATCCCAGGGAATGGAGAGGGCCTGCATCTGCAGGCAGGATCATCCCACCCACCATATACATTGGATATAAGCCCTCTCTCACTTGGAGTTGGAGTGGACATCACCAACCCAGTCCCCTCAGGATTGGGGGAAGAACTATGGACTAGAGTGGACTTGATGGTATTCTCTTGTTCACATATGGTGATTCTAGCAATGCAAGAAATTATAACAATGAGGTGGAGCCAGTGGCCACTTGACACTTTTGGGGTAGGGAGGGGACGAGCAGTTGAAATACAGTGGCTTCTTTGGGAGTTGGAGGTTGTCCTGAGTACTCTTGTGGCAATGGATGTAGGCCATTTTAAATCAGCACACACCACTCAGAACTGTGTGGGAGAGAGTGTGGTCTACAGTGTGAACTGTGGTCTATGGTTGGTGGCAAGGCTCCAGGATGTGTAAGTTCATTGAGGGTGGTGGGCCACACTGTGGGAGACGTTTGTGTGGGATGTGATGGGAGGTGTGGGAGGTGGGCAACATGGGAATCCCAGTGGGTTCCGTGTAATATTTTGGGTAATCTAAGCACGTCTTAAAATATATGTATATATATATATATATAAACAACATTTTTGTAAGCAAATACACATATATGCATATATATTTATATATCATTTTGCAAATGTTTGTATGTATTGTGAGAATTTTGATTTTTACCCATAATAAAAAAAAAAAAGGATGGGCAAAAAAGCAAAGGAAATGCCTTAAAATATATATATATATATATATATATATATATATATATATATATATTCAAAAAAAAGAGAGACACAGAAGAGAGATAATAAGATATGCAGCAAACCAGGGATATGAGGTGGCACAAGAGTTTAAGCTCCTCTCTCCCACTCCAGAAGGTCCCAGGATCGGTTCCTGGTGCCACCTAAAAAGAAGACAAGCAGACACAGAAGAACACACAGCGAATGGACACAGAGAGCAGACAGTGCATGCAACAAGTGAGGGGCAGCGGGGAAGAATAAATAAATAAATCTTAAAAAAAAAAAAAAAAAAAGTATTGGAAAATTAGGAAAGATTTTCTGGATTAAAATAAGAGAAAAATAAAACGAAGATGGGATGTTGGGGAGGTCAAGACAGGGGAATTCATCAAAGAGGAGGAGGACCAGGATTAATACTTTTATGGAATGGTTAACTCCAATATGTACATGGACATTCCTTTACTGAAGTCAAGCTAATTACAGAAGGACCTAAGATTAGAGATTGATAAATGCAAAATATAATGACATCATCTTTACAATTTTCTCCCAGTGTCCTTGGTGCCATTTCAGAAAATATCATTCACTCAAGAAAATCTGAAGTTGACACTACCAACTTCTTGTACTCCCATTTACCAGGCTCCTCTCATATTGAAGCACAGGTTCTTTAAGCTCACCTAGAAACTTGCCTTGGAGAAATCCTCTTCCTTCCCTCCACAGATCATCTCCTTGCTATAATGGTGAAATCACATCTGATTTGCAGACAGAGACCCTGTACATAGATTGTGCATTCAGTGCTGAGTCTTCAAGTCCAAGGCTGGCTACCAAGGGGAAAAAAGGTGAACACAGCAGGTTGGTCAAGGAAGAAGCACACTGACAGCTCTTCACTGATGAAGGAGCACACCTGGCACTATACCAAAGAAAATAAGATCCTCCTGATGATGTCCAAGTCCAATTTCCAAGACATCATATAGATATCTCAGTGATTTAAACTCTGCAGTAATTATATCACTTACTTTAAAGAATCCACTAAATGTAAATAAGCTCCACCAGAATAGTATAAATGCCATGTGTACAGACTCAAACCCCAACTTTGTCCTTACAGGAGAAAAGTAACTTAGTCTTTAATGCCTTTATTTATTCATTCAAAAAATATTTGTCTTCCCACCGCAGTCCTGGGTACTGAAGATTGTGTAGCAGGACAGACTTGACATTTTGGTCGGGAACACTACATTCTACTGAGGTGACAAAACAGATACAAGTAAATAAAGACTTTTTTAAAAAAATGTAGATATATGTTCTATAAAACAATCAGGGCAAGGAATGGAGTGGAATGGAATATGGATAGGCTATTCTGGATACTTGTTGATATATATAAAATCAATATTGTCAGAATCATGCACTGAGATCAGATGACTGTTTTCCAGCATCACATCTTTGAACTTGAATCTGCCATGCATGGCTCACTCTTCTTGAGTGAAGTTTATAGCCACAGCATCAGAAGTCACTGATTCCTAAACAATAGGGGACTGTATACTTAATACATGGCCATCCTTACCAATGGCCAAAGACTGACAGCACCAGAAATGGACACTATATTTATAGAAAGCTCAGAATGTATTTGAGGTTCCAATCAAATGTTTCTCTGGACTGACTTAGAATATTCACATTCTGAACAGATTTTAACTGTGTTATAAAGAAATAATACATGACATATTTGGTAAAATGTTCTAGCCATTCCCAGAATAAAATTCCAATAAACTGGTGACTTCCAAATTGTTGTTGATAAAATTTGTATTTGAAAATTCATAACTAAAATACTCCTCTTAATCAATTTCAAGTAAATACACAGTTTTATCATAAGACAAGCAACTTCTGTGACCTGCAACTTTTTACAATGTCTATAGGTCGTTTATTTTCCTATATGATCCTCAGGATCCTCGATTATCCAATGGTTCACCAATTTGTTAGGAGTGCTGAGAGATCCACTGAACTAATGTGTATAATGATTCCCATCTACTAAACATTTATTAAATAGAAGTGATAGGCCTCTTATTATTTAAAGTGGCAAAAATATTGAACTAATATCCAGAATTCTCAGAAATGAAAAGATCTCCTAGAGAATTGGGGTTTTAGTTTCCTAGGCTGCTCCAGCAAATACCAAGAAACTGAGTTGGCTTAAATCATGAAAATTTATTTGCTTACAGTTTTGAGGCCATGAAAGTGTCTTAATGAACCAAATCAAAGTATCATCAAGGTGATGCAATGTTTTTTTTCCCAGACCAGCTACCAGCAATCTTTGGTATCTCCTTTCCCTTGTGGGTTTTGTTGACTTCAGCTTCTTGCTTCCCTGGCTTTCCCTCTGTGCCTGATTTTCATTCACCTCTAAAGGACTCCAGTAAGAGGATTAAGACACATTCAGATTGTGGCAGGTCACATCTTAACTGTAGTAGCCTCACCCAAAGATCCTATTTATAATGGGTCCACAACCACAGGAATGGATTAAATTTAAGAACATGTATTTTTCTGGGATACATACAACTTCCAAACATAACACTTGATGTAAATAGGTGTTGCCGCTTTCATCTCTACATATTTGAGATGTTCCTTTTATGGTATAAGGGCAAAGAGTTCAGAAGGACAAGCCGGGGGCTCTTCAGACTGTTATACTGGAAGACCATGGTAGTTTGCTATGGCATGATGTCTGTCATTCTCCATTTTCTTGTGACCTAAAAGGACCAATTATCTTTTTTTTTTTTTTTTCATATTTTCATCCCTTCTCTGTGATTAAGAGAAAATAAGAGTTTTTATTCATTCTCAATTTTAAAAGAGTTAAGTCCTTTTACAATCATGTTTACTCCTCTATTTACTTTCAAAATCTTTTAATTCCACTCTGTTAAACAGGGAAACAAATACAGTTTCACAGTGACCCATGGTTCTATTTTGAAAATGTTCAAACCTGACAACTTTTTGACATTTCACCTTTCCAAAATGAAACTCTAAATGACATCTTACTGACCTCAAAGGAATTGTTCTTTCGCTTTTAAAAAGAGAGGTTCTACAAATAGGTTTATTTGATATGTTATGATTTGCATTGGAAGTGTTGCCAAATTAAAAAGGATTTTCTAAACACCTTTGATTAAGTTTGTAAAGGTAAAATGTTATTAATGTAAACATTTCAGAATTTATATAAACTTCCTAGAGATTTGTCAATGTCTTCACTGCCCATGAGTTGTCATAGTACTAACCTGCTTGATTTAGACAATAGTATAGTGTTATTGGTCACAATTTTACACAGAAGCAACCAAATTTCCTTCTCAATTGCATTACTGTTGTAATGAACTTTCATCAAAATTTTCACTTTTATAAAAGAGTAGTAAGTTAACCAGGCTGTTTTAAGTGTTTGGTCATCAATGGACCATTTTAATTATGAAGATTCACAGAAAACACCTGCAATCAGCTACAGGCCAGAGTGCATCATATTAAATGAAGGGACTGTCTCAGAAATCCATGGATAGGAATATGCCAGCTATTCTGGGGCACTGGATTCCAATGGTGTTGCTTAAATAACTTGGAGAGCATAACACTGGGCTGAGTCAAGATTCCAGAACACTAGTGAAGAAGCCAATGGGTTCAAGAAACTGAGAGGACCAAGATCTAATTTTACCCAGGACTGAATGAACTGATAAAGAATGAGTCAAATGCCAAAGATTACAAGAGAATACTGACATTTGCAAGAGAGAGGCAACATGTCATGTACAAGGGAGCCGCAAATACATTAAGTGCCAATTTCTCATCAGAAATATGGGAGGCAAGAAGACAGTGGGAAAAATATTTATAAAGTGCTGAAAGAAAATCATTAGAACCAAGAAATTTATACCCATAGAAGCTCTCTTTCAAACATATTTTTAATATTTTTTGGTATGTAACTCCACATATAGAATATACCACACAAATGCCTTAAAGTAATGATAAATGTATGGTTTGGAACTCAAAAGAAATGAAGACACAATCTGTGAAAAGAACTTCATAAAGAGGGAGGATGGAGTAGTATCTGAACATATTTTGTGGATGGTATTCAAGTTAGGTAGGTGTAGCAGTTTGGCAGTATCTATGAATTCCCAAAATAGATATTGGATTATGTTTGTGAACTGGTCTTTTCTTCTGGGCATATTAGATTATATTGGATTCAGAGGTTTACTTGATTGGATAATGACTGGGGCTTTGGTTGGGCCCTTGGTGGGTGGGGACTCACAGATAGGAGACATAGCAGAGGACAGAGTTGGAGTGATGATGCTGAGTCTTTGATCTGGAGCCCCAGGAAGTAAGCACACAGAGGAGCTTGGTGGTGAGGAAGGAGAGAAAGCCCCCAGGGAAAAAAGATGAGACATTTGCCTGATAGTCTACAGCTGGCCTTGTGGAGAAAACAAGCAGCTGAGCTGGAGAGAGCCAAGCCCTGGAGAGAGACAAAGCCTAGAAAGCCTGACCATGGAGCATTAAGAGTAAGACGAAGGCTGAACATCGGCAGCCATCTTGCTCCAACACGTGGAAATATACAGGTGAGGGAAGTTACTTACGTTACGGCCTGGTAACTGTAAGTTTCTACCCCAAATAAATACCCTTTATAAAAACCAACTGATTTCTGCTATGTTGCTTCAGCACGCCTTTGGCTGACTAATACAGTAGGTATCAAATCGAAAGACATTGTTATAAATTTGAGATATTAAATTAGCCCCCATGGTAACCACAAAGAAAATATCAGAAAACTACGCAAAAAGGGAAATAAATAAGCGATTCTAAGCAGTTTACTACAAAAGATCAACTAAATACAAAAGGAGGCAGTAAAGAATGAATTGACAAACTATGAAGTGGCCTGTATCCATTATTGCAAGATCATGCTGAACTATTCTAATGCCCTAAAAATGCCCTACATTCCATCTATTCTATTCTTCCCTTCCCCTCCCCTTGGAACCTATGGTAACCACTAAGTTTCAATTGTTGAAGAATAAGATTTATTGAGGGCTTAACATATTGGGATGTTTTATTAGGCACTTCCTATGTTCTCGAGGAATTCTTGTCCCTCTAACTGAGAACACAGCAGGACTACCCGGGATGAGAGTTTGATATTTCTTGATTATTTTGTGGGTCTCCACACACTGATATAAACACTATGATAAAATGAGCCATTATATATTGCATAGAAGCCTGGTCCAGGCACACACACCCTGTCCCATTTATACACCCACATCCAACACCCACACCAGTAACCCTCCCCTGCAATATTTGCCAAAAGCACATTTCTGACATTAAAGCTTTAACCACAGACCTGCTAAACCCCAGAATTGACCTGTTTCCCCCACAACCCAATCCCTAGTTCCATGGATAGTCCAATCCAACCTCCCAAACTACTCCCCCTCGCAGACCAGCACCACTGAACCTAATCAAATCATTGCACCACTGTCACACTCATGCACTGCACAACTACAACTTTCTACTTTATCACAGATTTTGCCCATATGGGCATCAGCTCACCATCCTCTACTCCCTTTTGTCGAAACCTATAAAACTGTACCATCCAAAATGTAAACAATGTTAACAATTGACCATGGTTAGTGGCAATGTTTCAATGTTTGTACATCAATTGCACAAATGTACTATCCTGAAGTAAAAGGTTATTAATAGGGAAGAGGGGAAAAGAGGGAGGTGGATGGATGTATGGGAATCATGTGTATTCTCTATGTGACTTTTCTGTATCCTAAAGCTTCTTTGAAGATAAAATGAAAAAATAAAACAATGGGGAGGATCATCCCACCCACCATATCCATGGGATATAAGCCCTCTCTCACTTGGAGGTGGAGTGGACATCACCATCCCAGTCCCCTCAGGATTGGGGGAAGAACTATGGACTAGAGTGGACTTGATGGTATTCTGTTGTACACATATGGTGATTCTAGCAATGGAAGAAATTATAACAATGAGGTGGAGCCAGTGGCCACTTGACACTTTTGGGGCAGGGAGGGGATGAGCAGTTGAAATACAGGGGCTTCTTTGGGATTTGGAGGTTGTCCTGAGTACCGTTGTGGCAACAGATATAGGCCATTTTAAATCAGCACACACCACTCAGAACTGTGTGGGAGAGAGTGTGGTCTACAGTGTGAACTGTGGTCTATGGTTGGTGGCAAGGCCCCAGGATGTGTAAGTCCATTGAGGGTGGTGGGCCACACCTGTGGGAGATGTTTGTGTGGGATGTGGTGGGAGGTGTGGGAGGTGGGCAACATGGGAATCCCAGTGGGTTCCGTGTAATATTTTAGGTAATCTAAGCACCTCTTAAAATATATTTACATATATATAAATAACATTTTTGTAAGCAAATGCACATATATGCATATATATTTATATATCATTTCACAAATATTGGTATGTATTATGAAAATTTTGATTTTTACCCACAATAAAAAATAAATAAATTAAAAAAAAATGGGGGAATATATGGAAGAAAATATCACTGTACATGCAAGACAACAGATCTTACAGTGACAAAGGACAAAATGTCTAAAAATTTTCTTTTAATAATTTCAAAATTTTTAAAAATTTTGTCTTTTATTGGTTATTTTGAAAAGTATTATTTCATTTTCTTATTAATTTTATTTGGTTATTTTCTTGGCTTCATTTTTGGCGAGGTTTTGGATCACAGAAGGGTTACAGTAGTGGTGGGACAGGACCACTGGTACGGGGTGTAAGTGATGGGGGGATGTATGGGAAGGGGTTCACCTGGGGCATGCCTCTAAGGCATATGAATAAGTTCAAGTGTTCATGGGACATTGTCTCAGTGGGTGGAGATGAAAGAATATTGAATTCCCATTCTGGGGAGTTCAGCTACATTCTCTAATATGAGAGCAAGAATCCTCTGATTGCATGGGTATTGCCTAGTGAAGGAAGACAGGCCATTATGCCAGGTCCTTTATATTGATGACTGTACTTACAGATCCTTTCTTGTGAAATTGAAATTTAGCTTGGTATTATATACTGCTTAAGAGTTATCTCCTGAAAGCCTCCTTGTTTCTCAAATGTGGACTCTCTCTAAGACAAATTCAGCATATAAATGCACTACTTTCCCCAGGCATGGGAAATGACTCCTGGGGAGGAGCTCCCTGGCACCTCAGGTATTATTACCAAGCACAAACTAGCAATCCATCTGGAAAATGACCTTGACCAAAAGGGGGAACATGGTAAATACAAATAAGTTTTTATGACTAAGAGATTCAAAATGAGTCGGGAGGTCATACCAGAGGTTATGCTGATTCAAGTCTCAGCAGGATCTCATTGATTGCCACAGTAAACAGTGCCTCAAATAAAAAGGCTCCTGAGGGCTCCAGAGACATCCAGAAACAGTAAGACAGCTCAGGAATTCAGCACCCTGTCAGTGGGCCATACTTTGGAATTTATGCTCCCCAGAGTAACAGAGTTGCACTCATTTATGGTTTCCCTACACATGGCTCTTCTGACACTTCTATTTGAACCTATAGTTAGTACTCTACTTGATAGGTGTATATCCAAGAGACTTAAACCTTTGGCCCGCCCATGTGCCAATTGAGCCCTGAATTTCAGAAGAGTTCCAACACCTACTCCCCAGTTCACTGGACTCACCCAGGACAACTAACAAGGAAATGATGATGGACAGTGGCCATCCCAAGGAAACAGAGAGTGTCTGCAGCTAAAAGCAAGATAGTTCCATCCATCTGCCATACAGCATCTAAACCTACTCTAAATTAGAATCAGAGTGGCCACCACCATCCCCAAATCCTCAAGACTGAGGAATGAACAATGAACTAAAGTAGACTTATTATCATTATATTATAGACTTAATATTCTTCTATCAATGGAAGAGCTCTTGTCATTGATGTAAAGGCAGTGACCTATTGGCTAGCACTTTCAAACTGAAGGCCAAAAAGGAAACGGAGGGCTGGAGTAATACTAAGTACCAATTAGACCTAGCAGACCTATATAGATATATATAACAGAGAGAGAGTGTGTGTGTGTTTGTGTGTGCGCGCGCGTGTGTGTGCAAGAACAATGTAACCCAATTCTGTTTGAAAACAACAGATTACATATTCTTTTCAAGTGTACACGGATCATATCCCAGGATAGGCTATATGTTATATCACAAAAGTCTCAATAAATTTTAAAAGATTAAAATTATATAAAGTATCTTACCTGAACACAATGAAATGCAATTAAAAATTGGTAACAGGTGAACTGGAAAATTCACAAATGTGTGGTAGTTAAACAATACACTCTTAAAGACCCAATGGGTCAAAGAATTCACCAGGGCATTTGGAAATATCTAGAGATGAATGAAAATGAAAACACAAAATGCCCAAACTTAGGACAAATATTAGAATGACAAAAAAATATATGGAGAATGCACATAATAAAAATCACTGGCATTGAAAAAAGGGGATATAACTGCTGACCTTATAGATATAAAAGGTTATTATAAGAGCATATTAAGGATCACTGTATGCTAAAAAATTAAATAACTTATATGAAATGGACAAATGCCCAGAAACACACAAATTGACTAAACTGACTCAAGAAGAAATAGAAGATCTCAAAAGACCAAGAGCAGGTATGAATTAACTCAGTTATCAAAAACCTACCAAGGCAAAGGGTTTAATATCCATGATATATAAAGAGATCTTACAACTCAATGATAAAAAGACAAATGATCCAATTAAAAATTGGCAAAAGATTTGAATAGACATTTTTTTGAAGAGGAACTACAAATGGAAAAGAAACATGAAACAATATTTAACATCACTAGCTATTATGCAAATACAAATCAAAACTACAATGTGATAGCATTTCATACCTATTCGAATGGCCACTGTTAAAAAAAAAAACAGGAAATTACAAGTGTTGGAGAGGATATGGAGAAATAGGAACACTTATTAACTCTTGGTGGCATTGTAGAATGGTGTAACTGCTGTGGAAGACTGTTTGGTGGTTCCTAAGGAAGCTAGATATAGATCTGCCATATGATCTGTCAAACCCACTATTAGGTATATACTCCAAAGAACTGAAAGCAGGGATTCAAATGGAGCTTTACACAACAATGTTCATAGCAGCATTATTCACAATTGCCAAAAGATGAAAACAACCCAGTTATCTATCAGCAGATGAATGGATAAACATTTCATATATGCATGTGATAGAATATTATTCAGCTGTAAGAATAAATGAATTTTCAATCCATTTGACAACATGGATCAATGTTGAGGACATTATGTTGAGTGAAACAAGCCAGAAAGAAAATGACAAATATTATATGATCTCACTAATGGGAATTAAATAAATAAGCAAACTCATGGAGTTAATGGCTAGAATAAAGGTCTCCAGAAGACAGACTGAGGGTAGAGAAGTGGAGCCTGAGGCATAATTTGTGCAGGATTTATAATATGGTTGATTGTCAGTGTTTGGAAATGGATAGAGGTAATGATAGCATATTACTGTGATTGTAACTGACAGTGGTAGTATATGGGTGTGATTGTGGTTGAAAGGAAAAGTTTAGGTTCATGTATGTCACTAGAAGGAAAGCTAGCAGATGATGAGACTATAGAATAGTGAATTCTGTGTGTGGACGATGAGTGTGGTCAATAGTACAAATATAAGAGTATTCTTCTTGGAATCAGAACAAATCTATGTTAATATCACAAGGTGTTAATAAATAGGGTGGGATTTGGGTGGAAATATACCTATAGCAAACTATGGACTGTAGAGAATAGTAACATATTAATATTTTTCCATCAATGGTTAAAAAAAATTAAGCTAAGTGAAGGATCCAGACACAAAGTACTACATATTGTTAGACTCCATTTATATAAAATGTAAATATAAATAAATTTACAGAGATGGAATTATATTAGTGGCTATGTATGGCAGGGGAAAGACAGAGGAATTGAGTGGTGACTGTTAATTGGTAGAGTTTTTTTATTTGAGTAATGAAAATGCTCTAAAATTGACTATACAGATGAATGCACAATGCTGTGATTATACCAAAGCCATTTATATATACTTTAGTTGGATTGTATAGTATGCGGATATATTTTAATAAACTTGTTTAAAGAAAAAAACAAAAACCAAAAAATCCTCTCAATGTAGTAAATTCAAACACAATAAGGCTTCACTAGTGATTTAAATAGAATTTCTCTAAAGAAGATATACAAATAGCCAATAGCACATGAAAAAATTCTCAGCATCATTGGTTATCAGAGAAACGCAGATCAAAACCACAATGATATACCAGTAACATCCACTAAATGTCTGTTAATTAAAAAACAAAAATAGTCGATATTGGTGAAGATACAGAGAAATAGGAATCCTAATATATTGCTAGCAGCACTGTAAAATGGTGCAGACACTGTGGAAACCAGCTTGGCAGTTCCACAGAAAGTTGAAAATAGAATTACTGTATGATCCAGCAATCCCACTTCTTGGTATATACTCAAAAGAAATGAATGCAGGGACTCAGATAGATATTGGTAGACCAATGTTTACAGCAGCATTGTTCAAAGTAGACAAATGGTGGAAGCAACCCAAGTGTCCATCAACAGATGAATGAATAAACAAAAAGTGGTTAAGTACACATTGCAATGATATTCAGGCACAAAAGTGGAGGATGTTATGATGCATACTACAACATGGATAAACATAATGTTTTGTAAAATAAGCCAGACACAAAATGACAAACATTGTTTATTCTTGTTTATATGAAATAACTAGAAGAAGGACATTTCATAGAGGCAGATGGTAGGTTGTATATTATCAAAGACTGGAGGGGAGAAGAGGGAGGTGTTACTGTTTAATGGGTACAGAGTTTCTGTTTGAGGTAATGAAGAATTTGGGGTAATGGACACTGGTGATGGTAGCACAGTATCATGAAAGTAATTCATCTCATTGAAATGTCCCCTTGAAAGTACTTAAATGGGAAAATTTCAATAGTATATAGGGTACCATAAGTACAAGATCTTTTATAAAAAAATAACAAGAAATGTAGCACATCACACTTATGAGAATAGCTATTAAAAATAAATACTGGTGCATTCCCAGGCCTTGTGCGTGGGTGCACGCAGAACGACGCAGCAAGATGATGATGTAACAGGGGAATGACACAAGGGATAGCCAAAATGGGACACATCAAAAAAACAGAAACTAAGGTGGCTCAGGCGGTAGGATACCTCTCTCCCACATCGGAGGTTCTGAGGATAGAATCCCAGTGAAGAGAGGAGGAGAAGGATGAGAAGAGAGGGCAGGAAACAGACACAGAGAGTTGCCCAGCGAATGGACACAAAAACAGCAAAAATGGCAGGCATGGTAAAAATGGATAAAAGTAAATAAATAAATCCTTAAAAATAAGGTATAGGGGAGTAAGGCACGGACTATAGTTAGTACTAATACTTTGACAATGCTCTTTCAAAATTTGTTAACAAATGTTTCAAAACAATGCAAAGTATTTATGGTGCGGTGATGTGTGGGAGCCCTGTATGATGTTATGCATGTTTGTTTTGTAATTTTACAATGTTTACTGAACACTTATAGTTTATGTATTTTCATGTATGAATAATATACTTCAATAAACTGTTTAAAAAATAAATAAATACTGGCAAAGATGCAGAAAATTAAAGACCCTTGTACAATGTTGGTAGGAATAAAAAATGATGCAACAAACACTGTGAAAAACAGTTTGGAGGAAACAGAATTGTCATATGACCTGTCATATACCCAAAAGGATGGAAGAGGAGGAGCTCAAACAGATAGCTTTGTACACCAGCACTCACAGAAGCATTTTCATAATAGCAAAAACATGGAAGCAACCCAAGTACCCATTCACAGATTAGTGGATAAAAAATATGGTGTATACCTACAATGGAATATTATTCAGTTGTAAAAAGAATGAAGTCCTGACACATGCTACAACATGAATGAATTAGAAGACATCGCATTGAGTGAAATTCAGACACAGAGACATACTGCATGAGCTCACTCATTTGAAACAACTGGAATATGCAAGTTCAGAGACAGAAAGTAGATTACTGCTTACCTGGTGCAGCACAGAGGGACAAGGGGGAGTTAACACATAATGAGTACAGGGTTTTTGTTTAGGGTGATAGGAAAATTCTGGTAATGGATGGTGGTAACCTTAGTACAGGGTCAGTGTAATTAATCCCACTGAATGATATGCTTGGGATTGGTTGAGATGGTAAACTGTATGTTGTATATATGTTTCCACAATTTTAAAAAGGAGAAACTAAAGTCAATGACAATTCAATGCAATACATGATTCTAGATGGGATCTAATAACAGAGGAGAAAAGACTCAGAGACATTATTGGGACATATTAAAAAACTGGAATATAGACTATGCCTTATAGCCATATTAAATGTTTTTAAACTTAACTGTACCTAGGCAGTTACAGCAATGACGATCCTAGTTCTTAGGAAATGTACAAGGAAGTATTGTGTTCAAGGGGCATGGTGTATCCAATCTACTCTTAAATGTTCAGGAGAGAGGGAGGGAGAAAGAAGAAAGGAAGAGGGATGGAACTTCAAATCTGGCAAAATGTTAAAAATGGTAGATCTGAGTATGAGAAGCAGGGATGCATGTTGGTATTCTTTATTTTTGCAATCGTCCTGTAAATTAGAAATTATTTCAACAATGTTAAAGAAAAAACAGAGAGAAATGGAAATGAGAAGGGAATTAAAATGGTACATTAGAAAGTATCAATTAAAAACATTAACCAAAAATACATGTAAAATGGGAAGTGGATGTGGCTCAAGTGATTGGGTTCCCATCTACCATACAGGAGGTCCAGGGTTTGATTCCCGGGGCCTCCTGGTAAAGGCAAGCTGGCCCACGCAGAGAGCTTGCCTCAGCAGAGAGCTGGTCCACGTGGAGTGCTATTACAGCAAGACGATGCAACAAAAAGAGAAACAGAGGAGGGACAATAAGAGATGCAGCAGACCAGGGAGCTGAGGTAGTGCAAGAGATTAAGCACCTCTCTCCCACTCCGGAAGGACCCAGGATTGGTTCCTGGTGCTGCCTAAAGAGAAGATAAGCAGACACAAAAGAATACACAGTGAATGGACACATCAGAGAGTGAGTGTAAAAAACGGGGGATGTGGGTGGGGGTGGGAGGTGCAGAAGAAAGAAAGAAAGAAATTTTAATTAAGAAATACATGTAAAAAACACGTGTCAATTTTAATTCTTTTGTTGTAATTTAATACATTAAGCCAGTCTCTGCTCTAAGTATTTAGTTTAAAACTTTTTCACTTAAGTAATTACTTCAGTGAAGCAGAGTTTAGCATAAATAAACGATGATACAACAATTTATTGCCTATAAGACACCCACTTTATTTTTTTTAGGAGGTACCAGGGATTAAACCCAGGACCTTGTACATGGAAAGCAGGTGCTCAACCACTGAGCTCCCCGAGGCCCACTTTAGATCCAAAGGCCCAGAGAGGTTGAAAGTGAAAAAATGGGCCACAACACTGAAATATTGCATGCAAATAATAACAAAAAGAGAATTAGACTCACTTGAGTAGTAGCAGAATAAATTAAAACATGTTACAAAAGACAAAGAAGTATTTATATATCCATAAAAGGGTCAATATATCAAGAACATATAAAACTTATAAACATATATACAAAGAACAACAGAGCACTTAAATATAGAGAGGAAAAAATGACAGGTTTGAGGGAGAAATAGTCAGATCTATCATAATAGTGGGAGAATTTAACTTCCTACTTCCACAAAAGGATAGAAAAACTAGACAGATTATCAGTAAGGATATAGAGGACTTGAACAACACTCTAAGCCAGCTAGATCCAGTAGAATATATTCTTCTCAAGGACACATGGACCATTCCTAGAAGACCATATGTTACTCCACAACATACACAAAAACACTGAAACCGTAAGTATCTTCTATAACCAAGGTGGAATGAAACTAGAAATCAATAACAGAACAGAAATTAGAAAGTTTCCAAATATGTGGAAACTGAACAACACACATGAACCGATGGTTCACAGATGAAATCATGAGGGGAATTAGAAAACACTTTGAGATAAACAGAAATGAATACACAACATATCAAAACATATTAGGATGGACTGAAAACATTGATAATAGAGAAATTTATAGCCAGAAACACCTATATTTAAAAAGAATAACCATCTCAAACAATAACATAATTTTACATATTCAGGAAATACACAAAGAAGAGCAAACTAAACCCAAAGCTGGTAGAAGGATGGAAATAAAGGTTAGAGCAGAGATGAATGAGACAACAGGAAAACAACAGTATCAACACAACTAAAAGTTGGTTCCGCAAAAATATCAAACAAATTTGAAAATCCTATAGGTAGATGGATAAAGAATAAAAGAAAGAAGAATAAATTCACTAAAGTTAGTAATGAAAGTGGTGACATTTCTAAAATGGGTTTTAAAAGTAAACTTTAAGCAATTGTGCCCCAACAGATAGATACTTTTGACAACATGGACCAATTCCTAGAAACACACCTTGCCTATTTTGTAATATTTACTCTTAAAAATTCATTGATCTGAAAAAAAAAAAAACACTTTTAGGGCATATTTTAAAATATATATTTTAGGTAATCACATGTTTTTTACATTACCAATTTTCTTTCCAGTCTGGCCATTTCGCAACATTCCTAAGGGAAGTTATGATGTCTTTGAGTCAGGGCTATGTCAGTGAATGGAATTATACTGGCAAATCAATCAATCAATCATCTACACTATGGTGTTTTAGTTTGGTTTAGAAGAGGATTTAAAGTGAAAACGACAATGTTAACTTGTGTACCTACTATCGAAGGACTTCATTTGTTCAGGTGGGACAAACCTCCTGGAAAGAAACGTGTGCTAGCTGAAACCTTAAAGATTTAACTAGGCAAAGTCTTCAAAGATTTGCTTGGAATATGAATTGGTTTAATGGGAAAATGTACAAAATCCAAGTAACAGCAGACTGCTCTTTGCAGAAACTGAGAGCAAAATGAACTACAGGCAATTGGTTTGGACTGGACTGCAGGCGGCAGCAGAAAGAAGTATTCAGGATGTGAAGGCCATTGTAAGCCCTATGGTCCTTGTTCTAAGGACGGTGGGAAAGCATCAACAAAGTGAAAAAAATGACACGATGAGATATTTATGTCCAAGACAAGCCTTTAGGTCTAGGATGCATTGATGTAAGGACAAAAGAGTACAGCCAGAGAAAATTTAGGAGGGTACTGGTGAATTTTAAATATTGAATGATGGATGCCCATAGACTTGATGACAAAAATGGGACCAGTGACAAGGCATGTAATTTGGAAAATGAAGTCAGGAATAATTTAACCCCTTTTCCCTGAATTCCACCTAGACAAAGTACAGATGATATACTTGGGGCACCACTGAATCATCTTAAGGGGATCCAACTAGTGCAAGCTGGGACAATTTGTGATTAAAATAAATAATGATAACAGATGAGAACATAGTGAAAAAAACTGAATACTTCAATCTGTAGTTTATACCAAATAAAGAGGAGTCAAGCAAGCCTTTGTAAGGCAGAAAGCCAAATAAGGAACATGAGAGCAGTGTTGGTAATGGGGGAAAAAATCACGAGAGTGGTGGGTGATTCGGATAAGATGATGAAGGTTAGAGGATGGATGGGGACTACAGTATTGATATAAGAATATGTCCTTATAAAATGTCATTTATTATAAAGTGAAAACATGTTTTTGCATGTGGAATAACCTGACAGAAATTTCATCAAGTTCTCAAATTCACATCATTTGTGGGTGAGGCAAGTGGATCTCCTAACTGCACTCCTAACTCTCCTGATGGGCTGAATGTAGGGCCTAAATCTCAAGAGGAAACACTGGGCAGACCCAGATTGAGATCATTTGTGCTCCTTAAATATGTCAAAGATGTGAAAATGAAAGAATCTCTCAGGGGGAGTTCCATATTGAAGTCGATCGGAAACAGTTAACTGGAAAAATAGATATTTTTGAGAGTTTGGGATGATGTATAAAAGTTGAAGAGGGCAGTGAATGGGAGTACAGCACTGAAGCAAAGCTGATTTCCTGTTTTGGGATTTCCTAGGAGAGCAAGATATATACATGGGAGTATTTTTGTGAAATGTTTCTTAGTGGGCAAATGTGGTAAAATTAAAACAACTGAGGAAACAACTGGAGAATCTTAGTGAAAGGATCATGAGTTCTTTGTACCTACTCCTGCAATTTCTTTTAGGAGGTACCAGGGATTGAATCCAGGAGTCATACATGAGAAGCAGCAGCTCAACCACTGAGCTAAATCCACTCCTCTTGAAATTTTTATACTTATGATATTTCAAATTAAATGACTTTTAAAAACACCAATGTCACCACTAAAGTATTGAGGACAAATCTACTTAAATTCAAATCATCCAAAGTTGAATTGACCTTTTAAGAGTCTGGATGTTATTAAGGAGGAAATGGGCCATTATTATATTAATAGCACTATGTCTTCATACAATTACCAGTGTTTGTAGACGTGGCAAGCTATTTGTATTCCAGTTTCTCACAGGAACTCCTTCCAGTGGTGCATGTTGTGGAGACTGACTGCCTTTTGACCCAGGCTGAAAGCCATGGAGAAGGACATGTATTATATAAACTCCCTTCTTCAAGCCAGGGGCATGCTACTCCAGAATTTCTTAGCCTCACTCTCTGTGGCTTCAAGAGGTAGCTCAGACCTTAGTTCAGATTTTCTGTATTTGGCTTTTGTTAGTCTATGTATGTGTCTTTCAGGGGCTCTTCTACTCTCTCTCTTTTCCATTCAGGAGTCTCTTGGGAGATATTATGGAATATGGGGACATGAGGTAATGACTTGATTGCGGCAGTGATTTGTAAGGTGGAGAAGTGCTGGGGGTTATGAAATGCTGGAACTTATCTTTATGGGCCAAGCTGGGAAGTCAGCAAATGTAATCAGGGTACATCATGCAGAAGTTAACATTAATTGATTGTTTATGTAATATCAGACAGACCAAATGTATATATGGTATTAAATGAAGATATATACTATGCTGACATCAAAAGCTTCTCACTGAAAATACATAAAAAATATTTATGCAAGTTATTAATGTGACATGATACACAGAACCAAGAAAATTTAGTTAATAAATCTCAACAACAAAAAAACCTCAATATAGACAAGGGTGGATGGTAATTAGGCCTATCCACTTCAGTTTACTTCATTAATATAAAATTTAACTAGACATATGAATACATTTTTCAAATTGAAAGTAGAAAAAGAGAAAATTAAAGAATTTGAAAATGTTTTATCATCACTTCAAATATTACACCTCGCCCACTTGGTAGCCGCCATTGCTGCTGCCCTTAAGGAACTGGGGGAGGATGGTGGCCTGCCAGGCTGGTGACAGACTATGCAGTGGCGATGTCCACGAGACAGGCAAGTGCCATGGCGGCAGGGCATGTCACTAGGACCACACTAGTGACAGGTTAGTTTGGGTTTAGGCCTCCCTCTGGTTCCTGGGATATGGGCCGGGTCAGCGGCAAGTGCAGGAGCAGCATCAGCAGAGGCAGTGGCTCTGGTGCATCACTCTCCTCCCCCTTAGCCTGAACTGGGGCAGGCCAGGTGACCCAGGTGGCTGGAGGGGATTCTGCTGCCCCAGAATGGGAATTCTCTACACCAGGATATGGCTGTTCACTCACCAGGAGCACAAATTTATCATTGCTGGGTTGGATAATACAGGGAAAACTACCATCCTTTACCAATTTTCTATAAATGAAGTTGTACATACATCCCTTACAATAGGAAGTAATGTAGAAAATAATGCATTAGGACCTAAGAAAAGGTGGTTTGCTGATTTTTGCTAATAAACAAGATGTTAAAGAATGTATGACTGTAGCAGAAATCTCCCAGTTTTTGAAACTAGCTTCCATTAAGGATCACTAATGGTATATCCAGCCATGCCGTGCTCTAATCTGTAAAGGACTATGTCAAGGACCTGAATGGATGATGTCAGGACTTAAGATGAGACGATCTCGACTGACCTCTTCTCATAGACTTTGTATAATCAAAGTGCTGGACTTTACCTGAAAGCTGCAAAAATATATATTTATTATAAATATAGTAATATTTATAATAAACTCATTGAAACTTTTTCCATAAGAAAACAAAGATGAAGTCTTACCTTCCAATTTTCTTTCTTCTCAGGTCCTTTCAAAGTAAGGTCTTAAAGCTGTGACTGACATTTTTCTCATAATGAGCCGTCTCAGGATACCGCATAGCCTGTGGAAAGTATAAAGGCAGAGGAAGACATTGTTAATTTGATGAATTTTACTATCAGTGTAAACCTCCCTAGTTGCATATTCTCTTCTTGTTCTAAGTCAAAATAGAAATCAGCACAGATAATCATTTTCTAATATTTTAAAAGTGTAATGTTTTTATGAAAAGTATTTTTCATAAGGTTGTATGTGTATTGTGTATATATCAAGTACAAGTTAATGGCTTTGATTTATGTTCTAAAGAAACGTGATAAGTAACACAAAAATTAGTAATGCCCTTGGTTGTAACCATATACTGGTATTGGTGTTAAGAGCCATTTTGTTCTTGTCTCCTTAGGCTCTCTGTATTGTACTAACCAACCCCCAAATCACTGAGCTGCTCTTAAATTAAAAAAAAAAAAAAAAGAAAGAAAGAAAATGGCAAAAAGCTTGACATTGTGGCAATAATATTTTTTTGTTGGTCAAACCACGTGGAAATGCACCACAACTGAATGGAAGACATATCAGATTCTTGGCTTAAGAATTACTACTGCATAGAATTACACAGCAAATAATTATCAGATCATTCTTTGCATAAGTCTGCATGTCATCTATATTACTGAATAAATTGTTTATCTGCTAATCAGTCAGTCATTAATTGTGATTAAAATTACCAAGTAAATTTTTTATTATTAGAGAAAATATTATTACAAATATTATTATAGACAATAGGCATATATGCAATGATGCGATTGTAGACATAGTGATTTCACCTTTCCATGGAAATACACAAAATTAAACCAAGTCAGGTTTTATATTTTCTACAGGAGAAATTTACTTTCAATGAATACATATGATTTACAAAAAAAACATAGCTTATTAAATAAACTGATCACTTAAGTCCTCGACAAATTTCAACTTAAGTACTTTTCAGCAGCATGCAATAGCGGATATTGAAAATCACATTCGTGTTTTGAAGTTCAAAAACTGATTTCTGTTGATGCATAAATTTTACTTAGTGCAAACTTATCCTAACTTGAAGGTGAGATACCTTGTAAAATTCACATAACAAAAAATTAAGCAATTTAAAGTGTACAATTCAGGGACATTTACTACATTCTCATGTTGTGTGAGGATCATTTATATCTATAGAATTTTTAAACAGTAATGGTTACACTGCAACAAGACAAATCAGCAAGCTAAAGTTAAAAAGTAATAGAAATCCTCACATGGTCATCAGAAATTGTATAACGTGGCACTTTTATCCTTTGAAAACTAGATAAATTAAAAAGAATATTTTTAAAAAATGTAGGGAGCGGAAGTGGCTGGGGCAGTTGAGCGCCTGCCTCCCACGCAGGAGGTTCCAATTTGCTTCCCGGGCCTCCAAAAAACAACAACAAAAAAACAAACAAATGGAAAAAACCAACTCAGGGGTTGCCAAAGTGGCTCAGTGGTGGAGTGCCCGCTTCCCACATACAAGGTCCGGGATCCCCAACCTAGTACCTAAAAAAAAAGAAAAAAAAAAATTTACTCAAAAGTTTGTTTTTATTAAAGCCAGGAAAATAAAATTATAAATTTTGGAATTTGGGGTTACTAATATTTAAAAGTAATTTCGGGAGTTGTATTACCTGTACTTGTAAATTTCTCAACATTTTTTCCAACTATGTAAGCGGTGGAGGAAAAATTAACCGATATAAAATAATTAATAAAATAATTAATAAAATAATTAAAATAATTAATAAAAGCGTGGACACAGGAGCGCCATTTTCCCTTTCATCATATGGCTCAGCCAGGACCTGCCTGTTCCCAACTTCCCCACTGGAAGGTTCCAATAGTTTGCCCGTCCCTTTCGGTATGTAGATGTTTTCTTCTCTCTGACTCTATCAGAATTGTCTGCAGCAAGAGTCCTGAATCCGTAAAAAGTCCTATAACATCCAGATTTCGAGCTGACAAAGCGTCAACGAACGGATGCTTTGGTAAAATATGTCTCCTAAAATATTACCTGAGAAAGTAGAGAATAAAATACATGGGAACAGAGCAGAAACTCAAAGTTCTGTGCTATTTAGTAAGGAAAACAACTCGAAGAAGCCACAACGCAGGTCCCTCCCCAGCCTCAGGCAGGAAGAGGAGACCATTTCCTCACAGACCAGGCAGAGGAGTCCTAAGGCCCTGGGAACCTCCTCCGTGGGTCCCGCGGGAATGACCTTCCAGGGGCAGCTGTTCAGGGTCCCGGATGAAAGTGGAGGCGTTCCCACCGCGGTTTCATTAGAAAAGGCGGTTTGGCGCGCCCCCCTGCAGGCTGTTCAGCCACAGCGCAGGAAGCTCCTGCCCAGCTTGGGAGTGAAAATGTGCCCCACCCCACACCTGCCCTGCTCTGTGGCCTAATCACTAAGATTGTGTTCAGAATATTTACGCCAGTAGACCGAGCCTGGGTGAAGTGGAATCCTCAGCACAGTGAACATTGACGTTTCAGAAAGAAAGTCCCACAGAAGGAGCAGGATTTCGGGAGCCTCCACCCCAGGCCCAGACTCCCAGGTCCACACTTGTCCTGGGGACCCAGGGTTTTATCCTCCCCCTCCCCCCACCCTTCTGGAGGATGGCAGGATAAATCTCCTAGTGCAGCACAAAGCCTGTATGTGACTTCCTACATGCATCCGCTTAGCCAGAGTCCTCCCTGCCTATATGGTACCAACCCTCAGGAGATATCCACAGTTTGTTCGTGTATTTATTGGGACTCAAGGAAGTTGGCCTGTCCAGGAGCTCACTGCCGCCGGCAAGCTTGGCAGGACCAGAACAGTGTACCCAGCCCAGGATGCACAGACATGCAGGGTCCACAGAAGCCCAGTGGGGGGTAGGGAGGCTGCCCCTGTTTTGACTACTTTCAGTCAGAAATCAAAAGTTTCCTGGGAATATCCAATATAAAACTTGGTCTCAGCAGGTAAGTAATCCACATTTTGAAGTAAAAATGTCTTCCCATATTCTTTTTTTTTCTTTTCTGCATTCATCACTTCAATAATTATTAGAGCATTTTCATTATTTCAATAATAATAAACAAAAAAAAAAATATGAAAATTCTTCATTTCTCAATCTATGTTTCTCTTGCTGTGCATAGTTGCTATTTCTGGTTATTCTTGCACATTTATTTATTTATTTATTAGTCAGTTTTGAGATATATTCACATACCATTTGATCTATCTAAAGGGTATAATCTATGGCTTTTAATAATCACAATATTGTGCAATCATCATCACAAAAATTTTTTAGAATTATTTCATTCCCCAAAGACAAAAACTCCACACACCTTAGTATGCCTCTCTTAGCCCCAAATAACCAGTAAACAAATTTCATTTACATAAGTTGATTTCTATTACAGTTTATATAAATAGAATCTTAGAATACATTACACAATATATCTAGTTCATAATAATGCAATTATACAGCATTTGTCCTTTTCTGTCTGGCTTGCTTCACTCAACATAATGTCCTCCAGGTTCACCCATATTGTCATATGCTATTCAACTTCATTTCTTCTTACAGCTGCATAATATTCCATTGTGTGAATAGCCACAGTTTGCTTATTCATTCATTAGTTGATGGACATCTGGGTAATTTCCAACTTTTGGCAATCATGAATAATGCTGCTATGAACTTAGGTGTGCAGATATTTGTTCATGTCACTGCTCTCAGTTCTCTTGGGTATATACCCAGTATTGGTATTGCAGGGTCAAGTCACAAATCTATATGCAACTTCTTTTAGGAATGGGAAAACAGTCCTCCACAGTGGCTGTACCATTCTGCCCTCCCACCAACAGTGAATAAGTGTTCCCATCTCTCCACATCCTTTCCAATACTTATCGTTGTCTGTCTTTTTAATAATGGTCATTCTGATAAGAGTGAAATGATATCCCATTGTAGTTTTGATTTACAATTCCCTAATCATTTGTGATGTTGAATATTTTTGATGTCTTTTTACCATTTGTATGTCTTCTTTGGACAAATGTCTATTCAAGTCCTTTGCCCATTTTTAAATTGGGTTGTCTTTTTATTGTTCAGTTGTAACATCTTTTGTAAATCATGGATATTAAACACTTCTCAGATAGTGATTTCAAAATAATTTCTCCCATTGAGTTGGCTGCCTTTTCAACCTTATGACAAAGTCTTATGTAGTGCAAAAGTGTTTAATTATGGGGAGGTCCCATTTTTCTATTTTTGTTGTTGTTGTTCCATATGTTTTAGGTGTAAGGCCCATGAAACCACCACCTACCACAAGGTCTTTAAGAGGTTTCCCTATTTTCTTCTAGTAGTTTTATGGTCCTGGCTTTTCTATTTAGTTCTATGATCCATTTTGAGTTGATTCTTGTATAGGGAGTGTGATAGAGGTCCTCTTCCATTCTTTGTGTTATAGATATACAGTTTTCCCAGCACCATTTGTTGAAGAGACTTTTGTCCCATTAATAAGGACTTGGTAGATTTGTCAAAAACCAGTTCACCATAGAGGTGATGGTTTATTTCCGGACTCTCAATTCTATTACACTCATCAATGTGTCTATCTTTATGCCAGTGCCATGTTTTGTTTTGTTTTTACTACGGTAGCTTTGTAATATGTTTCAAGGTCAGGTAGTGAAATTACTCCCATGTTGTTCTTCTATTTTAGCATGCTTTTACTATCCGGGTACACTTTCCATTCCAAATGAATTTGGCAATTGCCTTTTCTATTTCTGTAAAGTAGGCTTTTGGAATTTTGATTAGTATATTGCATTGAATCTATAAAACAGTTTGGGTAGGATTGACATCTTCATGATATTTAGTCTTCCAACCCATGAACACGGAATGTCTTTCCACTTGTTTAGGTCTTCTCTGATTTCTTTTAGCATTGTTTTGTCGTTTTCTGCAAATAAGTTCTGTACTTCTTTGGACAAACTGATTCCTAGGTATTTGAGTCTTTTTGTTGCTATTGTAAATGGAATTTTTTCCATAATTTCCTCCTCAGATTTTCCAATAGTAGAGTAAAAAAAGCATTACAGAATTTTGCTTGTTGACCTTGTATCCTGCCACTTTCCTGAACTCATTTATTAGCTCAAGTAGTTTTTCATAGACATTTCAAAATTTTCTAAATATAGGATCATGTCATCTGCAAATATTGAGAGTTTTACTTCTTCTTTTCCTATTTGGATTCCTTTAATTTTTTTTCTTGTCTAATTGTTTTATGTAGAACTTCTAATACACTGTTCAATAACAATGGTGACAGTGGGCAAGCTTGTCTTTTTCCCAATCTTAGAGGGAAGGTTTTCAGCCTATCCCCATTGAGTACAATGATGGCTGTGGGATTTCATATATGCCTTTTCTCATATTGAGACATTTTCCTTCTATTCCTATCTTTTGAAGTGTTTTTATCAAGAAAGTATCCTGGATTTTGTCAAATGCCCTTTCTGCATCTATTGAGATGATCATGTGGGTTTTTCCCTTCAATTTGTTAATGTGTTATATTACATTGATGGATTGTCTTATGTTGAACCAGTCCTGCACACCAGGAATAAATCCCAATTGGTCATGATGTACATCATTTGATATGCTGTTGGATTTTACTTACAAGTATTTTCTTGATTATTTTTGCATCTATGTTCATTAGAGTGATTGTTCTGTAATTATCTTTTCTTATAGTGTGTTTATCTGGCTTTGCTATAGGGTGATGGCTTCATAACTTCTGTTGGGTAATTTTCCCCCCCTCTTCAAAATTTTAGAAGAGTTTAAACAGTATTGATGTTAATTCTTTTGAAATGCTTCGTAGAATTCACCTATGAAGCCATCTGGTCCTGGACTTTTCTTTGTTCAGATATTATTTATGGCTGATTCAATCTCTTTAAATGTAATTGGTGGAAAGCACATGTGGCTCAACCAGTTGAGCATCTGCCTACCACACTAGAGGTCCTGGGTTTAGGTCCTGGTTTCTCCTAGAGAACACAAGCAAACTCCTGCACCAACAGACATGAGAGCTAGATACTCGCACCCACTGCTGTGAGAGCTAGGTGCCACACTCTGCCTCAATGAGCAGACACTTAAATGAGCAGATGCCACAGGTCAGCAAACACCACAGCCCATGAGAAACACCTTGGCTCAAGCCCTTGGGCATTCATCTCCCATGTGGGAAGTCCTGGGTTCAGTTCCCAGTGCCTCCTGGAGAAGGTGTTCAAACAAGGAGACAGAAAATAAGAAGCATTGGGGGAGGGAGATAAATTTTTTTGAAAATGTGATTGGTTTGTTAAGTTCTTGTGTTTCTTTTAGCTTCAGTCTAGATTGTTTGTGCAATTCTAGAAATTTGTCCATTTCACCTAGATTGTTTATTTTGTTGGCATACAGTTTTTCATAATAGCCTCTTATCCTTTCTTTAATTTTTTTTATTTTTTAAAAGATACTTAGATTACATAAATGTTACACAAAAGATATAGGGGTTCCCATATGCCCCACTCCCCACACCTCCCACACCCTCCCACATAAACGACATCCTTCATTAGTGTGGTACATTCATTGCAATTGATAAACGCATCTTGGGGCATTGCCACTGAGCGTGGGCCATAGTTCACATTGTAGTGTACACTCTCTCCCACACAGTTCTGCATGTTAAGGGATAATATAAAATGGCCTATGTCTGTCGTTACAATGTCATTCAGGATTTTTCCCAAGCCCCCATATTACAACTCCTTTTCCCTCTCCCAGTCCCCAGATCCTCCAGTGGCCACTGCCTCCACATCAATGTTGTAATTTCTTCCATTTCTAGAATCACAATATGTCTATAGAAAAATACCAGGAAATCCACGCTAGTCCATAGTTCATTCTCCAATCCTGAGGATTCTGGGAGGGTGATGTCCACTCTACCTCTAATTGAGAGGGGGCTTCAATCCCATACAGCCAATGTATGGGACTCTCTTGCTTGCAGTTGTAGGCTTTCTCATTTCCTTGGTTCAGTGGTTGTCAATCCTCACCTCCTTGTTAGTTGTCCTGGATGAGTCCTTTGAACTGCAGAGTAGGTGTTTCAACTCTGTTGAGGCTCCAGGCACAGCTGGCACATGGACAGCCCAAAGGTTCTAGCCTATTGTATATACACCTGCAAACTCTAGCACCAAGTATAGGTTTAAATAGAAGGGACAGTTGAGCCATGTGTAGGGAAGCCATAATTGAGCCCAACTCTCTCACTCTCAGGAGCACAAATTGCAAAGTAGGGCCTACTGGCAAGGCACCAAACTCTGGAGCTATCTGCCCTGACCATAGGACCTGGGTGTCTTCAGAGCCCTCAGGACCCCACTATTTAGGTAAATATCCACTTTGGCAATCTATTATAAGCGTTACCTCTGGGATGACCACCCAACGCACTTTAAAGTCTCTTAGCCACATAAACTCACTTGTCTTTACCTTTTCCCTCTTTTATTCAAGGTCTTTTTTAAGTTGCTTTGTTAGTTGGTGCTTGGTAGTAATCCGCCAGTGCCAGGGAGGCTCATCCCTGGGAGTTATGTCCCACACTGGAGGGAAGGTAATGCTTTATATACTGACTTTGGCTAAGAAAGAGACCAGATTTGAGCAACAAGGATGCTCTCAGGAGGCAATTCTTAAGCACCCCACAACACTAGGCTAAGTTTCAATTTCAAGAGCAAAGTCTCTTAAGCATAGTTATCAATATCAAGGGCCCCTCAATGAATCATCCTTCTTCACCAGTCATTGCCCCTGCACTTGTAGTCTGTTGATGCTCCATTAGAGAATGTGGCAGAGCTCTCTGGGATGGGAATTCAATATTCTCTTGGTTATTGTGTGAGTCTCCACCTACTGTGACAATGCCCCGTGAACCTTTGAACATATTTATATACCTTATATGTGTGCCCAGGTGACCTTCCTCCCATGTATCCCCCATCAATTACACCTCACACCAATGATCCTCCCCTGCCCCAGTTGTAGCACTTCTGTGATCCAAAGCTCCTTCAAAAATGAAGCCAATAAAATAGCCAAATATGGGGAGTGGGGCATATGGGAATACCTATATTTTTTATGTAATATTTATGTAATCGAAATATCTTTTAAAAAATAAAAAATAGATTATTTTTTAAAAATAGCCAAATAAAATTAATAGGAAAATGAAATCATAATCATAGGTTTAAATATAATAAAATACATAAAATTTTTAAAAAAACTAAAAATTAAATTAAGTTAAAATATTGGGATATAAAAAATAAGGAAAAATATTTTTAAAAATTTTTTTGACATTTTACCTTTCATCACTGTAATATCTGTTGTCCTTTATGTACAGTGACATTTTCTTCCATTTATTTCCCAGTGTCTTACTTTTTTTCATTTTGTTTTCAAAGAAGTTTTAGGTCACAGTAAAGTCACATACAGAGTACAGGGAACTCCCATATACCCAACATCTTCCTCTTTTTCCCCCTTCCCATATAAATACCTTTTTATATGTGGATGGTGCCTTTGTTACAACTGATATATAAATAGTGAAACATAGTTACTAACCATGGTCAATAGTTTACATTATGGTTTACATTTTAGACCATACACTTCTATAAATTTTGATGATATTTAACATGGCCTGTATCCATCATTGCAAGATCACGTAGAACACTTCCTTTGCCCACTAAATACCCCCTATTCCATCTATTCTATTCTTCCCTCCCCCTCCTCTCTTGGCCCATGGTGATCCTCCGGTTTCACTCCTTATATGACAAGATTCATAGTTACTTTCAAAAACATTGAGGTCTTGACACCCTGGTTTCTACTCCCCTATTAGGAACCACCCATGCTCTCAAGAGACTCCCACCCCTATGTTTGTGAACGTATCAGTCCTCCCATGAATAGGAGGCCATCTCCTTCCCACTCATTGTTTGGGTCTCAACTCACTGATACAACATATTATAACACAATGATGACTCACACACTTACAGAAGCCTGCTCCAGGTGCGCTCTGTCTCAAATGCCCCCCATCCAACACCCTAAACCAGTAAACCTCCCTTGTCTTATTGCCATAAGAGCATTCCAAACTTTGTACTTTCAAACAATCCCCAGTGTTCACCTGGTCATTTTCCCAACCCTTCTTCCAGTTCACTGAACCTTCAAACCCACCCTCCCCAATCTACTCACCTGTCAAACATGCACCGCCCAAACTGATATCACTACCCACATGTTATATCCTTCAATTTGCAACTACATATTTTCACCTTATAAATTATGTCCTTATGGGCATTGGTTTACAACCTTCTTCCTTTTGATTTCCTGTATAACTATCTTCCAGACAATAGTCACTGAATCTGCTCAAGTATGTACTATTAGTCCTTCAATGCCTGGCTTGCTTCATTCAAAATAAAGTCCTCAAGATTCATCCATGTTATCCCATGTGTTAGTATTGTATTCTTTCTTACAGGTGACAAATATTCCATTGTGTGTATGTACAACATTTTGTTTATCCATTCATCTGTTCATGGGCATTCAGGTTGATCCCACCTTTTGGCAATAGTGAATAATGCCACTGTGAACATAGGTGTGCACATATCTGTTGATATCTTTGCTTTCAATTCTACTGGGTATATATACCCAGCAGTGGAATTGCTGGATCATACGGCAGTCCTATAGTTAGTTTTATGAGGAACTGCCAAACTGTCCTCCACAATGCCTGGATCTTTCTACATTCTACATACATAGATGAGGGTTCCCATTCCTCCACATCCTCTCCAACCTTATAATCTGCTGTTTTTTAATAGCCGTCAGTCTAATTGGTATAAGATGGTATCTCATTGTAGTTTTAATTTGCATTTCCCTAATAGCTAGTGATGTTGAGAATCTTTTCATGTGCTTTTTAACCATTTGTATTTCTTCCTTGGAGAAGTGTCTTTTCAAGTCACTTGCCCATTTTTTAAATGGATTGTTTTTCCTTTTATTTTCAAGGTGTAGGATTTCTTTATATATGCTGGATATTAGATCAGATATATTGTTGCCAAATATTTTCTCCCATTGTGTAGGCTGCCTTTTGACTTTCTCGATAACCTCCTTTGAGGTGCAAAAGTTTTTAATTTTGAAGAGATCCCATTTATCTATTTTTTTCTTTTGCTGCTCATGCTTTGGGTGTGAAGTTCATGAAATAATTTCCTATTACAAGGTCCTGTAAATGCTTCCCTACATTATCTTCCAAGGTCTTTATGGTCTTGGATCTTTTCTTTAAATCTTGATCCATCTTGAGTTGATTTTTGTATAAGGTGTGAGATGGTGTTCCTCTCTCATTCTTTTGGATATGGATATCCAGTTCTTCAAGCACCATTTTTTGAGAGGCTATTCTCTTCCAACTGAGTGGGCTTGGTGGCCTTGTCAAATATCAGGTGACTGATATGCGAGGATTTATATCAGAACTCTCAATTCGGCTCCATTGATAGGAATGTCTATCCTTGTGCCAATACCATGAAGTCTTGACCACTGTGGCCTTGTAGTATGTTTTAAAGTCAGGTAGTGTGATACTTCCAATTTCATTTTTCTTTTTCAATATGTCTTTGGCAATTTGGGGCCTCTTTCCCTTCCAAATAAATTTTGTAGTTAATTTTTCCAATTCATTAAAAAATGCTGTGTTGATTTTTATTGGGGTTACATTAAATCTGTAGATTAATTTCAGTAGGATAGACATCTTAATGATGTTTAGTCTTCCTATCCATGAACAGGGAATATTCTTCCATTTATTTAAGTCTTCTTTGATTTCCTTTAACAGCGTTATGTAGTTTTCTGTGTATGTCATATATTGTTTTTATTTCTCTTTTTGTTTTTTAGTTGTTCTTATACTCTCCTCCAATTCTCTCTCTCTTCTGTTTTTTCCTTTCAACCCGAAGAACTCCCTTTAGTATTTCTTGAAGGGCAGGTTTCTTATTGGCATACGCTCTTAATTTCTGTTTATCTATGCTTATTTTGAACTCTCCATCATTTTTGAATGCCAGCTATGCTGGATAGAGAATTCTTGGCTGGAATTTTTTTTTCTTTTAGTACTTTAACTATGTCATACCACTCCCTTCCTGCTTCCATGGTTTCAAATAAGAAATCAGCACTTAATCTTAATCTTATTTAGCTTCCTTTGTACATGATGGTTCTCTTTTCTCTTGCTCCTTGCAGTATTTTCTCTTCGTATTCAGCGTTGGACAGTTTGAAGAGTATATATCTTGGAGGAGGCCTGTTGTGATTTATACTGTTTGGGGTGCACTGCACTTCCTGGACATGTACATCCATCTCCCTTAATGGGGTTAGGAAGTTTTCAGCTATTATTTCCTCCAACACTTCTGTCCTCTTTCCCTTCTCTTCTCCCTCTGAGATGCCTATAATGTGTATGTTTGGGCGTTTTGTGTTCTCATTCAAATCCCTAAGTCTCTGCTTGATTTTTTTCTATCTTTTTATCAATCTGTTCTACTATCTATTTGATTTCAGTTGTACTGTCTTCCACATTGCTAATTCTTTCCTCTCCTCTCCAAATATGCTGTTATGTGCTTCCAGTGTCTTTTTGATTTCTTTGATTATGCCACTCATCATATCCATTATCTTTTTATCTATGTTTACAATTTCTTCAGTATGTTCTCTCAGTGTCTTTTGTGTGTGTGTGTGTTTCTCAGTGTCTTTTTAATATCCTTAATCTCTTCCTTTATTTCATTAAGTTGGTTAATGGTATTTGTTTGGACAGCTTTGATTAGTTGTTCAGTGTTCTGGCCTTCTTCCTGGTTTGTAGCTTGTTCTTTGGTCTGGGCCATGTCTTCCTGTTTCTTAGTATGGTTTGTAATTTTTTGTTGCTTTCTGGTTATCTTTTTATCTTAACAGATTTATTCGATTTATTAGCTTCTCTCTTTACTCTAGGGATTTATTTAATTGCTGTTTTTGTGTAAGTTTTCTATTTGACACTTTGTTCTTCTTATTCTGTTTCCTTGCTGTTGTCTCTGTTCCCTTGAAGGAAAAAATTAGGGCCAGAGAAAGTGAAAGAGGTAAGGAAAGTAAAAGGATAATAGTAATAATAATAGTAATCATTAGAATAGGGACTGTATTACACCTTGGAAAATGAATATTTAACTCCTCTAAGCAGTGTAGAGTAATAGGAATAAAAAAGTGGATTACCAACAATGAAAGGGGAAACCAAATAGAGAAAGATATATAGAATGCATTAAAAGGCCAGAATGATGAGGAAAGAGGGAAGGAGAAAAGACAAAAAGAAAAAGAGTTAATGAAAGAAAGAAAACAGGATAGACGAGATAAAAATAAAAACCAGAAAAATTGAGGACTTAACAAAGGAGGTGGAATGTAAGTACAACAACAGAAAGCAGAAGATAGAAAGATGAAGGAAGGAAAATAGACAGGGTTGGTAGACAAAATCGGTATATAAAGAAAAGGGGAAATCAAGGAAGAGGAAACACAGTAACCAAGAATCAAACCAGCAGCACTTTGAAGAATTTATCTTTGTGTAGCTCCCTCCAGTTCAATGCCTTGAAGTCTCCTACTCTGTGGGTTCCCAAACAGCTCACTTGGTCAGGATCTTGCCCCAACTCAGCCATTTTTTTTCAAGAGTGATCTGTCTATTCTTCTTTGAAAGAAAAAAATTAGGATCAGAGAACAGGAAAGAAATAGGAAGAAAAAAGAATAATAGTAATAATAATAGTAAAAGGTAGAAGAGATCAACTATACAAACTTGGGAAATTGAAAAATTAGGATGAGTAAGAAGCCCAGAGGAATAAGATTAGGAAAGTGGTATAGAAACAATGAAACAAGAAACAGAATAGAGAAAATTATAGAGAATGAATTAATAAAAGGCTGGAATGGTGAGATGAGGGGAAAAGAAAATAGAGAAAGAAAAAAGTAAAAAAGAGAAAGTAAACAGAGAAAAAAGGAGAGAGGGAGAAATACAAATAACAAAAATTCGAGACCAAATAAAAGAGATGGAATGAAAGAACAACAACAGAAAACAAAGATATAAAGATGAAGGAGTGAAAAGAAATAGCATAGGTAGCGTAATTCAGTAACCAAAAGAAAAAGAAAAAGGGAGAAAAATAAACAAGCAGAGAAACAAAGGAATGTTTTCATCTCATACTATAAGTTTTGCTATGTTGTATATGTTGTGTATTCATTTTCTAATTTCCCTTGTGATTTTATGTGACCCATTTGTTGTTTACAAGTATGTTGTTTAATTTCCACATATCTGTGGATTTTCTAGTTCTTTCTGTTATTGATTTCTAGTTTTGATCCATTTTGGTCAAAGAAGATACTTATGATTTCAGGGTTTTACAAATATTGTGTGATTATGTATGTTCTAACCTGGAGCATAGTCCATGTGTACTTGAAGAATATATATTCTGCTGGGTCTAGTTGGTTTATAGTTATGGTCAAGTACTCTATTTCCACATTAAACTTCTGTCTAGTTTTTCTACCCATATATGAAAGTGGATCATTGAAATCTCCAACCATTATTGTGTATCTATTTCTCCCTTCAGTTCTGTCAGTTTTTTCCCCCATATATCTTGGTTTTCTGCTCTATGCTTATACGTTAATCATTATTATATCTTCTTGATAGAGTGGCCATTTTATAGATATATAATATACATCTTTGTCTTTTATAATAAGATTTGACTTAATTTTATCTGCTTTTACTAGAGCCAGGCCAGAACTCTTTTGGTTACTATTTGCATGCAATATTGTAGTATCATTTCCTGTTATTTCACTTTTTACCTATTTGTATCCTTGGATCTACAGATAATATATGGTTGTATCATATTTTACCCATTATGCCAATCTACATTCTAATTTATTTAAGCTTAATCCATTTTCATGTAAAGTAATTATTACAAAGTGCTTACACCTTCCATTTTGCTGGTTGTTTTCTATATATAATTTATTTTCTTAATTCCTCCATTACTGCCTTCTTTTGTGTTTAATTGATTTCTGTAATGTACCATTGTAATTCCCTTCTCATATCCTTTGATATGTATTTTTTTCTTTCAACTTTTTAGTTTGACATAATTTCAAACTTACAGGAAATTGCAAAAATAATACAAAATTCCTGCAGAGAACTCAACAGGTAGTCCCTCCCCTGATATCCATAGACACAAATTTTAATATTTTCCCACATTTGCAATATTATTATATCAGTTCATCTCCCTATTAATCTATCATTTTCTAAACATGAGTGTAAATTGTATATACCATGTTCTTCAAATATATTTCCATGTATATTTCCTAAAAACAAGTACTCAAAAATAGAGTACTTATATAACTACCCTAAGTATAGTTATGAAGTTCAAAAAATTTAACATTGATATAACACTTACAGTCTATATTCCAATTTTTTTCATATGAGCCACTAATATACCTTTGAGACTTTTCTCCTCCATGTTAGATCCTATCTAGGGTCATAAATTGCATTTGATTGGCATTGAATCTTTGGATACTCTTCTTTTTTTAAATCGAAGAAATATATATCTGACAAACTTTTCCATCTTAACCACTCCGAAGCTTACAATTCAGTGGTATTAATCACACTCACAGTCCTGTGCTACCCTCATCGCATCCATTACGAGGATTTTCTCATCAACTCAAACAAACAATATACCAATTATGTCTAATCCCTGCTTTCCCTCACCTCCACCCCTGGTAATCTGTACTGTTCATGAGACTTATCCTGGGCTTGCATCCCTGGAGCCAGGAACTCCCCCTCCATGTGGATCCTACCAACACCCCATCTCCTGGAAACAGTTTATCTTCCTGGTCCTAGTTGCCTAAGGTATGTTCCAAAGTCCACACTCCTTTGTCCCAGGCAGCCATGATCTGACTGCTCTTCCATAGTGCTCTGGGATGTTAAGCTTGAGATGAGTGTACTGATTCATTCCTTCAAGCTGCCACCAGCCAGCCTGTCACAGATATACATGCACCCAATATGTGCACAAGCATTACTCTGCTCTCTCCAGAACTGGAACTGGGTCCCTCACTGGGAGCATGGGTCAGCTCCTTGACGAGACAGTGAGGGATATCGGAAGGGCCTGCAAAGGCACACTGTAGTTTTCCTACTGTTTTTGAGTTGCCTTTTTATGATTCAATACTTGCCTAGTTAATGCAACTCTTTAGGTGTTTTCTGGAGCTTTAAGAATGATGGCAAGGTTTTGTTTGTTGCTCAATACTGCTTTGGGAGATAACTCAGGAGTGTTTCACTATGACACCTAGGTGAACTCACCCTACTGTTCTTTTTTATAAGGTCTGATTTATATGCATAAAATTCACTCTTTAACATACAGTTGTGTTTACAGTCCTGTAACAACATCCACATTCAAGATATAGTCACCCTTTTAGTTCTTTTGTATTCCATTGTCAACAGTTTGTCCCTTCCCAAACACTAGAAGGCACTGAGATGTTTTCTGTCCACTCATATTTCCTTTGTCAGAATGTCAAATAATATTATTTATATAGTATGTTGCTTTTTGAGTCCGGCTTTTTTACTTACCATAATGCATTTAAGATTCATTTGGGCTATGTTTACCTGTAATTACTTCCTTTTTACTGCTGAGTAGAATATCATTGTCACAATGTACCACAGTTTCTTTTATGTATTTACTAGTTGATGGATACTTGTGTGTGTGTGTGTGTGTGTTTGTGTTTGAGTTTTAATGATTATAGCTAAATATACTAAGACATTTGTGTACAGATTTTTGCATGAAAAAAATTTTAAAAATGCCTAGGGTAAATTCATAGGAGTTGAATTGGTACATTACATGATGTATGTTTTACAGTATAAGAAATCACCACAATGTTTTTGAAAAGTGGGATATCTTGAAATATCACTATGAATATGTATGAGATTTCCAATTGCTCTGTATCTCCTCCAGCACTTAGTATAGCTCATTTGATTTTTTTAAAAATTATCACCACTTTAACAGGTGTTTAGTGGTATATCATTGTACTTTTAATTTGTATAAACTGAAGACTAATGCTGTTAAGTATCCTTTAATGTGCTTATTTTCTAACTCCTTATGTTCCTGGAAAAAGCATCTCTTCCAATGTCTTGCATATTTTTCCCTCCTGAGATTGTTGTTTTCTTACTTGTGAAATTTTGAGATCTTTACTTTACATACAAAACTCTTATTAGATGTAAGATATGCAAATATTTTTATTAATCTGTGCCTTGTCTTTTTATTGTCTTAACATTGTCTTTTCAAGCATATAAACTTTGAATTTTGATCCATCCCAGTTTTTCAGGTTTTTTCCTATGGTGGGTCACACTTTTGATGCTTTATTTAAGAAACAATCACCAGGTATATGGTGCTCACACAAATTTTTTAACAGATTTATTAAGATGCAATTTACATAGCATATTGTTTATTCATTTTAAAAGTAGAGTTCAATGTTTATAAATATATTCAAAGAAAAATGCTTTCTATAGTCAATTTTAGAACATTTTTATCACTTCAAGAAAGAAATCCCATACCATTTTTCTATCATCACACTCTCTGCCCATTTCATCACAATCCTAAGCAACTTCTAGTCTTACAGATTTTCCTTTTCTGCACTTTCATATGAATCGAATCATCAAATACATGGTCTTTTGTGACTATACATAAAGTTTTCATGGTTCACCCAAGTTGAAGCATGTATCAGTACTTCATTCCTTCTTATAGGCCAAATTCCATTGTATAGCTATAATATCACATTTGTTTATCTGTCCATCAATTGGTGGTGTCCTCTGAAGCACAAAAATTTAAAATTTTGATCATTTATCTATTTTTTTCTTTTTTTGCTCCTGATTTTGGTATCTCATCAAATAATCCTTTGCCAATCCCAAGCTTATAAAAGACTTACCCCTATTCTTTCTTCTAAGAGTTTTATAGTTTTAGTCTTACCTTTAGATCTTTGATCCATTTTGAGTTGATATTTCTATGTAGAGTGAATATGGGTCCAATATCATTCGTTTGCATGTGGCTATCCTGTTGTCCCAGCTCCAATTGTTGAGTAGACTATTATTTCTCCATTGAATGGCCTTGGCTTCCTTGTCTAACACAATTGAACATATTCATGTGAGTTTATATCTGACTTTCAATTGTATGTCTATGCTTGTGCCAGTGCCACACTGTCTAAATTATCATTGCTTTTTAACAATTTTGAAATTGGGAACTGTGAGTCCTTTTACTTTGTTCTTTTTCAGGGTTGTTTTGGCTATTTGGGGGTCATTTACAGTTTCATATGAATTTTGAATCAATCAGGTTGACAATTTCTACAAAAGATTCAGTGAAGAATCTAATAGAGAATGCATTAAATCTGTATATCAATTTGGCAAATATTAACAAGGTTGAAGCCCATAAGAAGGAATCAAACATGAAAGGATTTGGTAGCTGAAGACATTGTCCTCACAGTTATAAGATGAAATGAACATGTGCTAATGCAGAGAAACCTACCCAAGTTAATTGTTAATGCACAGAAAGACAATTGAAACAGAGTGGAGAAGGAATGGAAAAGGGGCCAATGTGGATATGTTGTGAAGTTGAGGTAAGGGATCTGCTGATGGGGTGGATGTGTCATGGAGAAAAACAGACTTAGTCAAGAAACATGGCAGAGCTGTGGCCTGAACACCTGTGAGGATGGAGTCACTATACCTGGCATGGGGCAAGCTGAGGAAGAACAGCTTCAAGAATTCAGTTGGTTCCTGTCTTTTTGAATTGCTTCCATCACATAGCTTCTGGTTCATTATATTCCCTTGTTTATTTTAAAATATGGCCGCACAGTTCTTATCTTTTCTCTTTACTTTGCTTGTTTTATTAGTTTTGTCCCAGGACTCAGTCCTTAGATCACTTTTCTTCCTCAGCATCTCATCTTCTTGCTGCTATCATCCAGTATCTTGGCTTTAAACACCATTTATACTGCCATGAGTTCCAATTTTATTTATCCCTCCAAACCTTTCTCTGCAGTTTCGTTTTCCACACAGTTACCTCCATGACATTACTATGGGGTGTGTAAAGGGTCATAAGAGAAGCTGAGAATTCTTACCCAAATCTTCTCTCCTTTGAATCTCCCTCTTTATCTATGTACAGCAACTCCACTGCAACAGGTGTTCAGACCAAAGGTTTGCCATCTTTCCTGACTTCTTTTTCTCCACCTCATCTTATCTGGCTTCAGACCATGTCCACATCTGAACACTTCTCTACCTCCCCCTTTTCTACTCTGTCCTGAGCTGCCATCATCAACTGACAGATTTACTGTGGTTTCCTCCTAGCCCTGCTGCTCCCACCCTTACTCCTGTATTCACTTCTCCCCTGAGTGCCAGAGAAACCAGTCAGGTCTTTTCTCCCATCAGACCCACGGATACCTTTCTCACTCATCAGAATAAGAGCCAAAATGTCACATCATCCACAAAGTCCTACTTGATCTGACCCTGTGTAACCATCTGACCTCACTCTACTCCTTTCCCACTCCTGAAGTGTGCAAAGTATTCCCCTGCCTCAATCACCGTTCCCTTTGCCTTGAATTCCTGCTCCCTGATACCCACATGGTTCTCTCCTTTATTCCCTCTAGTCTCTGCTCAAATGTCCCCTCTTCGGTGAGGTCCTCATAGAGTCCCTGTAGTGATCTCCCAGTATGAACAGGGATGGTACCTCCACTGAACCATTCCCTATCCTCCCTGCCTCGTTTCTCTTTAAAGCTGTCATTACCAATTGGCCCACTAAATACTGGCCTTTTTTGTATATTGTCTCACAACTGGTTGGGATAAAGTGGGTCATGACAAGACCTGCCACTTCTGGGTCTCCCCTCTGAGGGTGCTGTGTTTGTGGACATATGTGTGATCAGTGAGTGAACCCACAGCTCTCTGAGTCTTGTTAGTACCTGGATCTGTTCCCTCTAGGCTTGGACTCATGCAGATCTTGCATTCAGGTCCAGTTCTTGAGGATTTTCTCAGAGTGACTATCATTCCCTGTTACAGAACTGGGGGATTAAGCTGTTTGCTCATCCTCATACTGAAGGTAGGTTCTAGAGATGTGTCATTCATGAAAGGACATTTTCCTGCATCCTTAAATTTGAAAGGATGAAAGGAGCAATGTAGAGATTTAGGCGTTCCCCCCATTTTTACAGAGCCTATAGAGAATTCAGTTCTGGTATTTCGAGCTGGCTCCAGGTCTGGCTCTGCTTTCTCAGACCTTTGTTCCTACCTTTGAAGTGGCTCATCTTTCTTGTGTGTGCATTTGGACAAAGCTGTGGACAAATCTTTTTAGTGCTGGTTCTTTTTGGTCTTGTCGTCTAGAGAATGATCTTAGTCAATCATGCATGTAAGATGGAGAACAAACACATGCACTGAATAAGTAGAAAAAACACAGGGGAACATAGGAAAACAAACAAAATCTATTAATGTCTTCAAAATGATAAAAGTTTTACATAAATTTTAAAATGTATGTATATATGTATACTTTTATATACATATACATATATGTGTATGTGTACATACATATATATGTTTATTTATATATAGTGAATGCTTCATTGCACACCACCCAGACAGGGCTATTATATTCAGGTCCTGCCTCTACTGCACTGGATGGAAGATCAAGCCCCTACACTCACCCTTAAAGAAATTTGAACAGAACCAGCATGATTTGTTTTTTCTTTTTCTTATTGTTTTTATTGTATCTTTTAAATTGATGTAAAATTGAAATACAGTGAAACATGCCATTCTTAATGGAATGACTTGTAAAAGTTTTTAAACAATCCAATTTTTTGGATATATTTTAGTAAAGCATACAATCCATCCGAAGTGTACAATCAATGGTATTTGGTATAATTACATAGTTGTACATTCATCACTTCAATCATTATTAGAGCATTTTCATTAAGGAAATCTCCACACCCCTTAGCAGTCACCTCTGAATCCCTCAATCCACCCACAGCTCTACATAACCACTAATCTAATTTCATCCTTATAAATTGATTTATCTGTATATATTAAATAAATGGAACCATACAATACATAGTACTTTGTGTCTGGTTTATTTCAGTTAGAATAATGTTTTTTTCTTGTATTTATGTCCTGTAACTTTAACATATATTTGTCCAATTAAAAAAAAAAACACTCTTATTATATGCAGTATTACCCATATTTATTTTTCACATGAGTTTTTACTATGCTATACAGTCCTATGTTACTTTTTTTTTTTTTTGCTTTCCTATTAGTAATTTATATGACTTTAGTCCTTCCCTTTCAACCAATGTCATACAAATATAATAGCACTGCTAGTTACCAACACATGATGTGCTTTCACCTTTTCTATTCATTTTCCAATAATGACACATCCTTTTTACCAGTTCTGGACCAGTTATCCCCCAGCTTTCTACTCTCTAAACTCATTCTATTTTCTGAAGACCCATATTCAAGTTATTAACTCCATAAGATTCCACAATATATTTAGTTCATACTAGTGCAATCATATATTGTATTTGTCCTTTTGTGCCTGGCTTGCTTCACTCAGCATAATGTCCTCCAGGTCCATCCATGTTGTCATATGTTTTACATATATATTTTACATATATGTTACATATATGTTTTACTTCCTTTCTTTTATTTAATTCAAATGTTTTTATTTTTAAAGAAGCTTTAGATTAATACTTGGCACATAAAAATATAGGGGATTTCCAAATGCCCACCCACTTCCCCTTCCCCACTTTAACAACATCTCTCATTAATGTGGCACATTTGTTAAAATCTATGAACACATATTGAAGCACTGCTACTAACCATGTACTGTAATTTACATTATAATTTACACTCTGCCCTGCACAATTTTATAGGTTATGACAAAATGTATAATGGCTTGTATCTGCTCTTGCAATGTCATGCAGGACAACTCTAATATCTCATAAATGCCCCATATTACAACTATTCTTCCCTCTCCTTCCCCTAGGAACCTCTGGTAGCAACTGCATTTATATAAATTAAGAAAGCTCTTCATTGCTAGAATAATAATAATGCTATAATAGAATAATAATAAGTCTACTTTAGTCCATTGCTCATTTCCCAACCTTGAGGGTTTTGGGATGGTGATGCCCACTCTGTTTCTAATTGAGAGGGGCTTAGATCCCATGGGACAGATGGTTGAAACTATCTTGCTTGCAGTTTCAGACACTCTCTGTTCCTTGGGATGAGTGTTGTCCATCATCATCTCCTTGTTGGTTGCCCTGGGTTAGTCCAATGAACTGGAGAGTAGGTGTTGCAACTCTGCTGAGATTCAGGCTCAACCGGCACATGAGCAGACCAAAGATTTAAGTCTCTAGGACATGTATTTAACTAGCATAGAGCTAATTATAGCTTCAAATAAAAGGGGCAGAAGAATCATGCTTAGGGAAATTATAAATGAGTCTTATTCTGTCACACTGGGGAGCATAAACTCCAAAGTAAGTCCCAGTAATAGGGTGCTGAATTCCTGAGCTTGTCTGCCCTGCCTACAATGCCCAGATGTCTCTAAAGCCCTCAGAAGCCCCCCTGTTAGAAGCACTGTTTACTGTAGCAGTCAATGAGATCCTGTTGAGGAATACCTAAGCATAACCTGAAATGACCTCCAGACTCACTTGAAATCTCTTAGCCATAAAAGTTCATTTTATATTTAATATTTCCTCCTTTTGATCAAGGTCTTTTTCCAGGTGCATTGCTATTAGGTGGGTGCAAAAGTAATTATGGTTTTGCATTGTTGAAATTTGCCATTTGATATTAGAATACATTCTAAATAAATGTGGTTATGTTATACATCATTTTAATGTGCATTTCTCACTTTATGTTTTTTTGCTAATGACTTATTACTTGCTGTTTATTTTATATTTATTTTAGTCTATGGAACTGATGTTAGACAAAAAGCAAATTTGAGCAATTTTCTTATTTGAGTTCAAAATGGGTCATAAAGCAGCGGAGACAACTCAAAACATCAACAACACATTTGGCCAGGAACTGTTAATGAACCTACAGTGCAGTGGTGGTTCAACAAGTTTTGCAAAGAAGATGAGAGCCTTGAAGATGAGGTGCATTGTGGCCAGCCATCAGAAGTTGACAAGGACCAACTGAGCGCAATCATCGAAGCTGATCCTCTTCAACTGCACAAGAAGTTGCTGAAGACCACAATGTCGACCATTCTACAGTCCTTTGCATTTGAAGCAAATTGGAAAGGTGAAGAAGCTCTATAAGTGGGTGCCTCGTGAGCTTACAGAAAATTTAAAAAATCATTGCTTTGAAGTGTTGTCTTATTCTATGCAACAACAAAAAAACATTTCTCCATTGGATTGTGACATGCGATGAAATGTGGATTTTATATGACAACCAGCAATGACCAGCTCAGTGGTTGGACTGAAAAGATGCTCCAAAGTACTTCCCAAAGCCAAACTTGCACCAAAAATTGGTCATGGTCACTGTTTGGTGGTCTGCTGCTGGTCTAATCCACTACAGTTTTCTGAATCCCTGCGAAACCATTACATCTGAGAAGTATGCTCAGCAAATCGGTGGTGCACTGAAAACTGCAACGCCTGCAGCAGGCATTGGTCAACAGAAAGGGCCCAATTTTCCACAACAATGCCTGACTGCACATCACATAACCATCGCTTCAAAAGCTGAATGAATTGGGCTACAAAATTTTGCTTCATTTGCCATATTCACCTGACATTTTGCCAACTGACTACCACTTTTTCAAAAATTTCAACAACTTTTTGCAGGGAAAACACTTCCACAACCAGTAGGATGCAGAAAATGCTTTCCAAGAGTTCATCGAATCCCAAAGTACGTATTTTTATTCTACAGGAATAAACAAACATTTCTTATTGGCAAAAATGTGTTCATTGTTTTGACTCCTATTTTGACTAATAAATTGTGTTTGAGCCTAGTTATAATGATTTAAAATTCATGGTCCGAACTGCAATTACTTTTCCACCCGCCTAATAGTTGGTGCTTGGGAATAATCCTTTGGAGCCAGAAAGGTTCATCCCCAGAAGTCATGTCCCATGCTAGGGGGAAGGTAGTGCATTTACATGCTGAGTTTGACTTAGAGAGTAGCCACATTTGAATAACAAGGAGCCTTTCAGGAGGTAACTCTTAGGCAATATATAATTCTAGACTAAGTTTCAATTCCACATGTAAAGTATCATAACTACAACCATCAGTATCAAGGATCTGGCATAATGGTCTGTCATCCTTCACTAGGCACTGTTCTTGTACTTGGAGGATTCATGTCATTCTATTAGGAAATGTAGCAGGACTCCCCAGGATGGGCATTAAATATCCTTTGGGTTATTATATAGGTCTCCACCCACCGAGACAACAGCCCATAAACACTTGAACATATTCATATGGCTTAGAGGTGAATTTTCTAATGAAGTGAATTCTAAGGTTTGGGGAAAATGCAATTTATTTTAACTCCCAAATAAAGAATTAATATGCCATGCTAAGAAAATAGTGCGTATTTTGAAATAAGCTAATTTCTTCTCAGAAATCTAGAATACCCATTTTAAAATTTTGGTTGCTCATTCAAATCATGTGGTGAATAAAATTCTTTTGAAATGCTATCTTTTATATCTTATCCCTCTTATTGCATCTCATTTACCACATGCAGCTGTCATAGAAAGTTGCCCCATTTCACATTGGCTTTGGCTTGATGTTATGGGCTCTTCTTTTACCTAGTTTAGAAGAATGTGATCATATCCAGGGCATCATGTTCAAAAAAGTTAGTTGAATTTCAACATAGAATACATTCCTATTGGAATAATAGCCTATTATTCTTAAACATTCTTAAACATCTCTAATTTATCAATATCTTTATAAAATATAATGCAACATTTGTGTAAAAATATTTTCTTTAAATTTAGTATTTCTTATCAGCACATCAGTATATGTATAAATGTCCCATGTTACTATGTAAAAGAATCTGCAATAAATTGTTTTTTTTTCACTTGTCAAAAGGAAAAAAAAGGACAAGAAGACATGGAGGAAGCAGAATAAGAATTTGAAAACCTGAATAGAAAAATAATATCTCATGGGAATGAAAGATACAATAGGTGAGATAAAAATCATATTAGAGGCATACAACAGCAGACTCAAAATGATAGAAGAATAAGTGATACAGAAAACAAAACAGCTGAAACTGAAGAAAGAAGAATGAAAAAAATTGAGCAGGGGCTCAGAGAGTTGAATAGCATGAAGCACCAATAGCATACATGTCATGGGAGTTCCAGAAGGAGAAGTGAAAAGGGGCAGAGAGCATTTGAGGATATAATGACTGTACGCATATTCAGACACGTTTATTTCCCCCTTTTCTCCAGTGGTTTCTGTTCTGCTTGTGAGATTAACAATATTCCCAAAAAGAACAATATCGAGGCATCCTCTGTTCGATGACTCCTGTAACGATCCTCTCCAGTGTGTATCCTGATTGTTATCTGAACAGGTTCACCATCTACTTGAACCTGGCCAGCAATTTCCATCATGTCCAAGGCCAAGTGAGAAAGAGATCATGCACGGTGGATGCATGGCTCCAGTAAACCACTCACTGTCATGTATTTATCACCAACAGTCTCCACCTTATAGACAAATGGAATTTTCTGAGTCAGTGAGTGTGTCAAATCTGGATTAGAGGTGATTGAAAAGGTTTACAATCTTCATGACCTCTTCTGTGATGCATGTTTGCTACTGAAAGGATACTCACAGTGTCACTGAAAAGGATACTCACATTGTCATTTCTTTTGGTAGGCATCAGATGCTTCTGTCTCAGCTCATTGGCAACAGAAGGAGGAAAGACAGAATACAGCAACATGTCTGTCTTTTTCTTTTCATCTTCCAGGACTCTTAACATGAACTGCAGCTTGTCTGTGAGGATTTCCAGTTCTTGAGTCAGTTTGTATTCCTCTCTGAATTGTTCTCCCAAAAGAAAGAGATAGCAAGTGGCATCGTGCAGAGGGATGTCACTCATGTATAGACTTCTCCTTGGCAGATCATCCAGGTTCATCACATTTGGTGGACACGGAAAAAGTATGCTATCTGCTTCAGGTCAGTAGATCATTTGACCCTTGAGACATAAGCAGCTGGTTTCAGTCCCAGTTAGTTCAACCACATATTCCAATTTCTCAAAATCCAACAATCCCTCCTTGCTTCTCAATACAAAAACTGTATTGATATGTGAAAGGATTCCATGAATACTAATGTCAATATGAGGACAAACCAGACAAGAAGACAGATGAAAGGCTGCAATTCCAGGCTGGAGCTTGGGGAGCACTCTGTATATGGCATTACCACACTGGGTGACCACTAGGTCTCGGTCAAATATTAAAAGGTTTGTGAAAGGTATATGGTCTGATTCGTGATTCCTGGGTACCATTTTCTTCACTTCAGTAAAGATCTTCATAAAAATCCTCTTCTTTTGACTCTTTTTATTCAATTAAAAATTAAGTATGATCACATTGTTGATTTCTTTGCTGAATAACCTTCATGTTTATTTCAAAGTCATGCATTTGATACCATTTTTGATGATTCCAATGCCAATATCCTGAAGTCCTAATCTCTCTGAACAGTAGTGGAGAATGAGTCCGTTGCCCTTTTCTGCCTCAGTGCATGTAAAGGAAGGTGCATGCATACCTACCTGCATAGGTAGTCACAAGGTGGTCTTGCAGAGCATCAAGTTTCTGTAGAAATACCCTGACATTAGGTCCTAAGATGCTCAAGATTGTATCATATCCAGATTCTTGACAAAAGTAAAAAAAATATATTTCCAGACATTTGGAGGATTTCTACAGCACTGAGATTGAGAACATTTTGCTTGCAGGAGCAACCAAATCATAAGTTTTGGAATCATCATATATGATTCTGTCAAGAAATTGTACTTCTTCTTCTAACTGTGCCTTTTTCCTTATGTGCTTTCTAAGTTGATGATTGAGATTTTCCTCATCATTTAGGAACCATGGTTTATTGAAAGAATCATTTGATGTCTTCCCTTACCTTGGGGCCATAATTGTGAACCACCAGGAGTGCCATGGCATGAATCACAAATCTATCCATGGTATCCGTGTCTGGATCCTGGGAGAAAGCCCACATGCAAGGCAGCAGATAAAAGTTTTTGTTGTCCTTTATCTCTTTAGCCTCATTGTCTTTCAACTCATTAATTAGATTTTAGAAATTTGTCTGAATCTCATTGATTAGTTGTCTCAAATCCTATGTCTCATCTGGGGCTTTGATATATTCCTTTACTTGGGCCATTTTTTAAAAAAAAATATGGCTTGTAATTTTTTGCTGGTGTCTAGGCATCTGATTATGATGGTGAGTTTACTCTGATGCTTAATTTCTATCTCTTTTGTAAGAATTTAGTGGTGGGGGACTGTGTGTTACTACTGTTCTTTGATTCTTGGTTCATCCTGTTCTAGGTATTTAGAATTGTCCTTGTTAGTTGCACAAATCTGGGCCCTGGACCCAATAATGTGTTGCTGACCCACTTCCAAGGGCTTTGGGGAGGGAGGCTGTAAAGGCCAGAAAAAAGTTCTCTTACTTATTTGCTTTTAATGTTCTCACATGCACTTCCTTGTTCTGTCAGAAGATGGCGATCTTCAGCAGGTGTCTCAGTTCAAAGACTGGTTAGCGTGTGTTTGCTGTAACAGGGACAGAAGCAATGTGGCACAGGTTCCTGCTTGGAGGCTATTCAGAGCCTTGCAACTCAAACTTTCTTAGAGGCTGTTCTCCAAACTTTGCCGGCAGCCCCCTCCCTTTTCCTGGGTAGGAAGTAATTCCACTGCCCTCTGCATGCTCAACAACCAGTCCCAGTCAGTAGGGAGAGTAATTCAGAGGGTTGGAATTCTTCAGTCCCACACTTACTCCCTAGGCATACTGTGGCACAGCCCCACCTGACCTGGAGGTACTCATGGGACACAGCAAACCAAATTTGTCAGTCAAAAGCTGAATTGACCTTAGGCCGCATCCCTTTCTCCCATTTCCTAGGGAGGTGGATTCTTGCAGCCCCCTCTGTCTATAGCCACAGCCCAAGGCTGGAGAATTCAAAATTGTCTAAACATGGGGTTGGGGAAGGGTGCCATCAGCAGAAGCTGCAGCTTCTACTCATGGTCTTAACATTGATTTTTTTCCAATCCATTTCTGTCTCTCCTCTAAAAGCAGAGAAAACTAAATCTGTGATTTTAGATTTTTCTTCCTTTTCAATATATTCATTAAGGGCTATAAATTTCCCTTCTCATCTATACCATAAGTTTTTTATGTTGGGTTCTTGTTTTTATTCATCTTGAGATGTTTACTGATTTCTCTTGCAATTTTTTCCTTTGATCCACTTATTGTTTAAGTGTGTGTTGTTTAGCCAACAAATATTTGCAAAATTTCCCATTTTCTGCCTATCATTTATTTCCAGTTTTATTCAATTATGATCAGAGAAATTGCTTTGTATAATTTCACTCTTTTTAAATTTATTGAGATTGGTTTTGTTAACCAACATGTGGTTTATCTGGAGAAAGATCCGTGAACACTTGAGAAGAATGTATATACTGCTTATTTGATGTTCAATGTTTTGTATTTGTGTTAGGTCTAATTCGTTTATCATAATTGTTCAAGTTCTCTGTTTCCTTATTAATCTTCTATCTGTTTTTGTATCTGTTGATGTGAGTGGTCTACAGAAGTCTCCAGCTATTATTCTAGAAATATCTATTTCTCCCTTCAGTTTTGCCAGTGTATGCATCGTGTATTTTGGGGCACTTTTATTAGGTGCATAAATATTTATGATTGCTCTTTCTTCTTGGTGACTTATCCCTTTAATTAATATATAATGTCTTTCTTTATTTCTGAAACAAATTTAGACAAAAATTTTTTAAAAATTCCTTTAAAGCCCGTTTTGTCTGATATTAGTAGAGCTGCGCCTGGACTTTTTAGGTTCCTGTTTGTGTGGAATATCTTTTTCCAACCTTTCACTTTCAGCCTGTTTGTGTTCTTGGATCTAAGGTGGTTCTCTTGGAGAGAGCATATAGCTGGCTCATATTTTTTTATCCACACGACAGTGTCTTTTGATGGAGAGGTGTTAATTCATTAACATTCAATGTTATTAAAGGCATTCCTTACATCAACCATTTTATCCTTTGACTTTCATTTGTCATATCTTCTTTTGTCTGTATTGGAGGGCCAGCCTCTGGTTAAGGATTTCTCTTAGTTTTTGTTTATCTGTGAAAACTTTAAACTCAACCTTGTTTTGAAGGACAATTTTGTTGGATAAAGAATTCTTGGCTGGTAGTTTTTGCTTTAATTAAGAAAATTACCTCATACCACTGCCTTCTCACCCCCATGGTTTCTGATAAGAAATATGCACTAATTTTTATTGAACACCCCTTGTATATGATGGATTGCTTTTCTCTAGCTGTTTTCAGAATTCTCTTTATCTTTAGCATTTGATATTTTGATAAGTATGTATCTTGGAATAGGTCTATTCATATATATTTTGTTTGGGTTGTGTTTTATTTCTTGGGTGTGGGTTTCCATGTCTTTCATCACAGTTAGTATATTTTTGGACATTATCTTCTCAAATACTCTTTCTGCCTCTTTTCCCTTCTCTACTCCTTCTTGATGCATATGTTTGTGTGCATTATGCTATTATTCAATTCCCTGAGCCCCTACTCAAATTTTTCCAATCTTTTCTATGTGTTCTTCTGTCTTTTCAAGTTCAGATCTTCTGTCTTCTAATTTGATTATTCATTCTTCTGTCATTTCAAATTTGCTGTTGTATGCCTCTAATGTAGTGTTAATCCTTTCCATTGTGTCTTTCATTCCCATAAGTTCTATTATTTTTCTTAGCAAGCTTTCAAATTCTTCTTTATGCTCACCCAGTGTCAACTTAATATCCTTTATCTCTTTAGTCATATTTTCCTTCAACTCCTTGAATTGATTTAGGATATTTGTTTGAAAAAATACATGTTTACAAATTTTTAATGTTGCATATATATTACTTGCACAATAACAAAGTTATTTAAAAATGAGTACCCCTGGAATCTCATAAATGCAGTATTGAATGAAAGGAGCCAGACATAAAACAGAGTACTTACTGTATGATTCTCTTTGTATAAAGTACAAAACCAGGCAAAACTATTTCATTTTGTTAGAAGTCAGGCTAATGGTTACTCTTGTGGGGGAGTTGGTGACTGGAGGGAGGTTACAGAAGGTCTTGATTATTTAATGTTTCTTAATCTGTTTCCACATTATATTTCCATGAAATATGTTTAAGTTGCATCTTTGAATTTGACATTGCATTTACAGTTCTCAGGAATTTAAAAGTGAAAACATGGGAAACGGATGTGGCTCAAGAGGTTCGGTGTCCGTCTACCATATGGAGAGACCAGGGTAAAAAAAAAAAAAAAAAAAAAAAGTGAAAACATATTAAGTACATGAGGCGCTATATTTTGTGTTGGCACTTGTGACTGTTGGAATCTTTTTGTGAATCCCAGAAAAGATCATGTTCTTGAAGCAAATTCATTTCTATGTATACAGGATCCTTTGAATAGATTGGATTCAGTTGAGGGTGTGTGCTTTGATTGGATTACTTCACTTAGGTGTGACCCAGAGGGGGTCTTGGTCCTCTTGCTGGAGTTTTTTATAAATGAAGGGCTAAGAGCAGAGGTACATGGAGGAAAATCCACAGAATTGGAGAGAAAGACCACAGGATAGAGGAAACCACAGATGGAGCAGCCAGAATCTGAAGCAAGGAGACCCAGAAAAGAAGTAGATCCTCCATGTGCCTTCCATGTGGCAAGAGTCCAGGATCACCAACAACCAGACCTTGGTGAGACAGTATCTCTGATGCCTTGATTTGGACATTTTCACAGCCTCAGAATTGTAAGCTTTTGACTTAATAAAATAAAGCCAACCCATTTCTGGTATATTGGTCCCAGCAGCTTTTAGCAAATGAAACCAGCATTCACACAGAAAAGAGACCATTGTAAATGTTCAGTTTAATTCAGGAGATAAAATATGGCATCATTCTGTATTTTCCTTAATTTGACATGTGCCTTTAAACTCAATTGTCCATGGATTTGCATAAGCATTATTATAAAGCTGGCAAACTGAATAGAATTTTGTTTTTCTTATCAATTTGTAAATATCCCCATGCCTACATTAAATCAAAGAAATATTTAGCAACTCCCCAGTCAGGTTAAAGTCAGCATATTCCGGAAGTTAATTAAGAAGCCCCCAAGAGATTGGTGAACACCTATTGCACTGACATATTCAAGAACTCATCATTTCTGATGTAATTTGCAGTAGTGCTTGATGTATAATAGTCTGATGGGGGCCAACTGCCCTAGTCCCTGAAGATTACAATGTGAATCATAGGGGGTGAGTGTTTTCAAATGGAGAGAGAAATGGAGTAAATAAAACCTAGTTATGATGGCTACACTTCCTGGAATGCCTATTCTTCTCTTCTTTATCATTTTTTTTACCAGACCTAACACAGTCTCAACTCTGGGCTTTCCTCACCCAATACCACAGCAGTCAACACTGACCTGCCTTTCCTCAAATTCCTGTTAAATTTACAGTCAACATCACACCCTCTATCACTCACTTCTTCACTATTTAATTCATGACTGTTGTATTGTTTCTCCAAGTTGACCATAAGCTAATTCATGGCACAGTTTCTTTCTCTATGCCCACAGCTTGAAGCATATGATAGGTAGAGAAATTAAATTTAAAATAATTGCTACAAAATGTCCATAATTGTCCAAGAATCATGATAGTTACCTATGGGTTGATTTTAGTATTCTTTCTACTTTTCATATGATTGCATAATACCTCACCAGGAGGGTTGTCTGATTTAGGAAAAAATTACCAGATGACAGATGTAATGTAAAATTACAGTTTACATTATAGTTTACACTCTGTCCTGCACAATTTGTTATGAGAAAATATATAATGACTGTATTCCCCATTGCAATGTCATGCAGGACAAATTCAATATCCTGAAAATGCCCCCATATTACACCTATTCTTTTCTCTCCTGTTCTTCAGAATCTCTGGTGGCCACTGCCTTTATATCAATGATAAGAGCTCTTCCAATGTTAGAAAAATAATAAATCTATAGTAGAATAATAATAAATCTAATTTAGTCCATTTTCCACTGCCCAATATTAAGAATTTTGGGATGAGTGTGACACCCACTCTGCTGCTAATTAAGAGGGAACTTAGATCCCATGGGGCAGATGGATGGAATTATCTTGCTTGCAGTTGCAGACACTCTCTGTTCCTTGGAATAGGCATTGTCCAACATCATTTCCTTGTTAGTTGTCCTGGGTGAGTCCAATGAACTGAAAAGTAGGTGTTGCAACTCTGCTGAAATTCAGGGCTCAACTGGCATATGGACAGACCAAATATTTAAGTCTCTGGGATATATATTTATCAAGTATATTGCTAATTATAGGTTCATTTAAAAGGGGCAGAAAAACCATGTATAGAGAAGCTATAAATGAATCTAACTCTGTTATACTGGGGAGCATAGATTCTAAAGTAAGGCCCATTGACAGGGTGCCAAAATCCTGAGCTGTCTGCTCTGCTTATCATTTCTGGATGTCTCTAGAGCCCTCAGGAGCCCTGCTATTTGAGGCACTATTTATGGTAGCAATCAATGAGATCCTGCTGAGATTTGCATCAGCATAACCTCTGGAATGACCTCCTGACTCACTTTGAAATCTCTTAGGTATAAAAATTCATTTGTATTTGCCATTTCTCCCTTTTGGTCAAGGTTATTTTTCCAGATGTGTTGCTAGTTGGTGCTTGGTAATAATCCCTCAGTGCCAGGGAGGCTCATCTCTGGGAGTCATGTTCCATGCTGGAGGGAAAGTAATGCATTTATGTGCTGAGTTTCACTTAGAAAGAGGCCACATTTAGCAACAAGGAGGCTTTCAGGAGGTAACTATTAGGCAGTATATAATACTAGGCTAAGTTTCAATTTCACAAGAAAGGATTCATAAATACAGTCATCAATATCAAGGACCTGTCATAATACTCTGTCATCTTTCTCTAGGCAGTACCCTTGCAATTGGAGGATTCTTGCTGTCATATTAGAGAATGTAGCAGAAACCCCCAGGATGGGAATTCAGTATTCTTTCAGTTATTGTGTAGATCTCCACCCACTGAGACAATGTCCCATGATCACTTGAACATATTCATATACCTTAGAGTCATGCCCCAGGTGAGCCCCTTCCCATCCTTCTCTCCATCACAGACCCTACACAGCCAATTCTCCCCCAGCACTGTTGTGACCCTTCTGTGATCCAAAACCTGTTCAAAAATGAAGCCAACAAAATAACCAAATAAATTTAATAGGAAAATGAAATAATTAAAAAAAACAATAAAATGCAAATTTTTAAAAAATTTGAAATAATAAAAAAATTTTTAGACCTTGTTTCTTTCATCACTGTCAGATCTGTTGTCTTGTATGTATAGTGACATTTTCTTCCATGTATTTCTCCAGTGTCTTATTATTTTCATTTTATCATAAAAGAAACTTTAGGATACAGAAAAGCCACATAGGGAATATAGGTGATTCCCATGTACCTAATGCCCTCCTCCTTTCCCCCTCTCCCTTTTTAACAACATTTTATATGTAAATAGTACTTTTGTTACAATTGATGTACAAAATATTGAAGCATTGCTACTATCCATGGTCAATGGTTTACATTATGGTTTACATTTTGGATCATACATTTTTATAGTTTTTGATGAAGTTTGAAGTGGCCTGTATCTGTTATTGCAAGATCATGCTGAATAATTCTAATGCCCTAAATATGCCCTACAGTCCATCTATTCTATTCTTCACTATCCTCCCCTTAGAACCTATGGTAACTGCTAAGTTTCAATTTTTGAAGAATAAGATTCATAGTCACTTGAATAGTTTTGAGGTCTTGACATTTTGGTCTGTTTTCTTTTCTTAGGTATTGCCTATGTTTTTGAGGGATTCTTGTCCCTCTAACTGAGAACAATAGGAGGACGGCCCAGGACGGGAGTTTGATATTTTCTTGATTATTGTGTGGGTCTCCACCCACTGATATAACACACTATGACAAAATGAACACATACATATTCCATTGAAGCCTGCCCTAGGTGTGCCCTGTCCCTTGTAACCCCCCACATTCAACACCCTACACCAGTAACTCTCCCCTGCTACATTTGCCAAAAGACATTCCCAACATTGTAGTTTTAAGCAGAGACCTCCAAAGCCTCACAATTCATTTGCTCCTTCCCCCGACCCTACCCCTCAGTTCCATGGATAGTCCAACCCAAACACCCAACCTAAGCCCCCTCACAGACCAGCATTGCCAAATCCATTCATATCACTGCACCATTGTCATGCTCATCCACTGCACAACTAACCCATCCCCCTTATCATAGATTTTGCCCATATGGACATTTACTCACCACCCTCTACTCCTTTCTGTGTCCTGTAAACTTATCTTCCAGACTATAGCTCTTCTAAATTTGCTAATTCATATCAGTGAGTTCATGTATTATTTGTCCTTCAGTGCCTGGCTTACTTCATTCAACATAAGGTCTTCAAGGTTCACCCATGTTATCTCATGTGTTAATACTGCATTCCTTCTTACACCTGAGTACTATTCCATTGTGTGTGAGTGTGTGTATATACCAGAGTTTGCTTACCCATTCATCTGTTGATGGACATTTGGGTTGTTTCCAACTTTTGGCAACAGTGAATAGTGCTGCTATGAACATTGGTGTTCATATCTGTTCGTGTCCCTGATTTCAATTCTTCTTGGTATTTACCCAGCAGTGGGATTGCTGGATCATATGGCAGTTCTATATTTAGCTTTATGAGGAACTGCCAAACTGTCCTCCACAATGGCTGCACCATTCTACATTCCCACCAGCAGTAGATAAGTGTTCCCATTCCTCCACACCCTCTCCAACACTAGTAGTCTTCTGTTTTTTTAATAGCCACATTCTAATGCATGTAAGACGGTATCTCACTGTAGTTTTGATTTGCTTTTCCTAAATAGCTAGTGATGTTGAATATCTTTTCATGTGTTTTTTAGTCATTTATATATCTTCATAGGAGAATTAACTATTCAAATCACTTGCCCATTTTTAAACGGATTGTTTGTCTTTTTGTTTTCAAGATGTAGAATTTCTTTATATTGACTGGATATTAGGGATCGATTGGACAGATGAGTTCCAAATATTTTCTCCTATTGAGTACGCTGCCTTTTCTCTTTCTTGACAAATTCCTTTGAAGCACTAAAGTTTTTATTTTGAGAAGGTCCCATTTATCTATTTTTTTTTTCTTTCATTGTTTGAAGTTTAGGTTTAAAGTATATGAAACCATTTCCTACCACAAGATCTCTTAGATGCTTCTTTATATTATTTTCTGGGATCTTTATGATATTGGCTTTTATTTAGACATTTGATCCATCTTGAGTTAATTTTTGTATAAGGTGTAAGATGGTGATCCTCTCTCATTCTTTTGGATATGGATATCCAGTTCTCCAAGCACCATTTAGTGAAGAGGCTATTCTCTCTTATTTGAGTGGGCTTGGTGGCCTTGTCAAATATCAATTGACCATATATGTGAGAATCTAAATCAGAACTCTAAGTTCTGTTCCATTGGTCAGTCTGTCTATCCTTGTTCCAATACCATGGAGGTTTTCTTTAAAAAAATATTTATTTCTTTTCCCACCCCCATTTTTTTTTAATGCTCGCTCTCTGTTCTATGTGTGTTCTTCTGTGTGTGCTTGTCTTCTCTTTAGGCGGCACCGGGAACTGATCATGAGACCTTCTGTAGTGGAGAGAGGTGCTCAATCTCTTGTGCCACTTAAGCTCCCTGGTCTACTGCACCTCTTATTGTCTCTCTTCTGTGTCTCTTTTTGTGGAATCATCTTGCTGTGCCAGGTTTTTGCATGAGCCAGCACTCCACATGGGTCAACACTCCTTGCAGGCCAGCACTCCTGCATGGGCCCGCTCTCAACTCGGGCCAGCTTTCTGTGCGGGCCAGCTTGCCTTTCACCAGGAGGCCCCGGGAATTGAACCCTGTACCTCCTATATGGTAGACGGGAGCCCAATTGCTTGAGTCACATCTGCTTCCCCCAATACCATGGACTTTTGAGCACTGTAGCTTTGAAGTATGTTTTGAAGTTAGGTAGTGTAATTACTCCAATTTCACTTTTCTTTATCAATATGTCATTGGCCATTTGGGGCCCCTTGCTCTTCCAAATAAATTTCATAGTTAACTTTTCCAATTAAGTAAAAACTGCTCTTGTAATTTTTATTGGTATTGCATTAAATCTGTAAATCAGCTTTGGTAGTATACACATCTTGTATACTACAATGAACAGGGAATATTCCTCCATTTATTTAGGTCTTCTTTGATATCCTTTAACAATGTTGTGTAGTTTTCTGCGTACAACTTTTCTATTTATGGGATCATGTCATCTGCAAATAATGAAATTTTTATTTCTCCCTTTCCAATTTGGATGCCTTTTTTATCTTTTTTTGCCTAAGTGCTTGAGCAACTATTTCTAACACAATGTTAAATAAGAGCAGTGACAGTGGGCATACTTGTCTTGTTCCAGAACATAGAGGGAAAGCTTTTACCATTTCACCATTGAATTTGATGTTAGCTGTGAGTTTTTCATATATACCCATTATCATGTTGTGGAAATTTCCTACTATTCCTATCTTTGCAAGTGTTTTTATTAGGAAAGAATGCTGTATTTTGTCAAATGCCTTTTCTGCATCAAGTGATGGTCATGTGATTTTTTTCCCTTTTTATCTGTTAATGTGGTGTATTACATTTCTTATATTGACCCATCTTTGCATATCAGGGATGAAACCCACTTGATCATGATGTATAATACAACTGATGTGTTGTTGAATACGATTAACAAGTATTTTTTTTGAGGATTTTAGCATCTAGGTTCATTAGAGAGATTGGTCTATAGCTTTCCTTTTTTTGTGGCATCTTTGTCTGGCTTTGGGATTAGGGTGATGTTGGCATCATAGAATGAGTTAGGAAATGTTCCCTCCACTTCTATTTTTTGGAAGAGTTTAAGCAGGATTGATGTTAGTTCTTTCTGGAATGATTGATAGAATTCACCTGTGAAGCCTTCTGGTCCAGGGCCCTTCCTTTTGTTGGGATATTTTTGATGATGGATTCAATCTTGTTACTCATGATTGGTCTGCTGAGCTCAATTTCTTCTATCATCAGTGTAGGCTGCTTGTGTGTTTCTAGAAACTTGTCCAATACTTTTAAGTTATCTGTGTTGTTAGCATACAATTTTTCAAAGTATCCTCCTTTGATAGTCTTTATTCTGTGGCATCAGTGATGATATCCCCTTCCTCATTTCTTATTTCATGTATTTGCATCTTTTCTCTTTTTTTCTTTGTTAGTCTAGCTAAAGGTTTGTCTATTTTATTAATCTTCTAAAAAAAACCCAGCTTTGGGGTTTGTTAATTTTTTCTAGTCTTTTCTTATATTCAATTTCATTTAGCTCTCCTTTTATCTTTGTTATTTCCTTCTTTCTACTTCCTGGGGGGGGGTAGCTTGTTGCTTTTTTCCTAATTCCTCCAATTGTGCAGTTAGGTATTTGATTTTAGCTCTTTCTTCTTTTTTAATATAAACATTTATGGCTATGAATTTCCCTTTTAGCAATGCTTTTGCTGCATCCCATGGGTTCTGAGACATCGTGTTGTTATTTTCAATTTATTTCTTTTGCAATTTCCTTCTTGACCCACCGATGGTCTAAGAGTATGTTGTTTAACTTCTCTGTCTTTGTGCCTAATGTGCTTCTCTGCCCCTTACTGATTTCCAGCTTCATTCCATTGTGGTCAAGGAATTACTATGCATAATTTCAGTCTTTTTTAATTCATTGACAGTTGTTCTGTGGCACAGCATGTCGTGTATCCTGGAGAATGAGCCACGTGTGCTTGAGAAAAATGTATAGCCCTCTGTATTTGGGCATAATGTTCTGTATATGTCTATTAGGTCTAGATCCTCTAACATATTATTCATTGTCTCTGTTTCTTTATTGCTCATCTGTCAAGATGTTCTGTCTAATGATGATAATGGTGTTTTAAATTCTCCACTATAATTGTAGGGGCATCTATTTCTCCACTTAGTTTTTCCAGTGTTTGTCTCATGTATTTTGAGGCACCTTGGTTAGGTGCATAAATGTTTATGATTGTTCTTTCTTCTTGATAGATTATCCCTTTTATTAATATATAGTGTCCTTCTTTGTCTCTTATAATAGTTTTACATTTAAAATCTATTTTGTTCGTTATTAGTATAGCTACTCCCACCCTTTTTTTGGTTATTGTTTGCATGTATTTATGTTCTCATGGCACATGGTTATACAAAAAAAGTATTAGTTGTTTATCTGAAATACAACTTTAATTGGATGCTATGTATTTTATTGGGCAATCAGGATTGTTAGAAGTTTAAACATACAACTGGTGATTGGTTGATTGGTTAAAAGGAACTGGATGGTGTCTCCCAGCATGTGTGGTCTTGTGTCTCATGCATCAGAACCCACTGTGGGGCTTGTTAAAAAGGCATCTCCCAATGGCCTTCTACCCAAATCAGTGTTTCTTCTGGTGGGACTGCATTTGCAATAACATCCCCAGATAATTCTGGTAGTGTTGCTTGTTACCTGGTGTCTATGATATTTCTACTTTTTTTTTTTTTTTTTGGATCATTTCCACTCTTTTTAGTGGCCTTTGTTTGAACAACTTGTAGGCAGTTTTTATGTCAGGGACCCACTTAAGAGATGTGACTATTCCTGTTCAATGACTCTATCACTAAAAAGTAAAAATGAAATACACAAATAGTTTAGTAGCCTTTGGTAGTTAAACTGAGGTTGGATTGTTCTTCCAGTGGCCCAGCATCTTAACTACTGGTGAATATTCAACTATTTTATAATCAGCATTACTGAGAAAATTATAGTTGGCAAATTTGTATCTTCTTTTAGTATGTTACTCATATGTTACCAGATATGACCAACTCTCCCAGTTTACTTTCTTAGTACTGAAAGTCTCACCTCCTGGGCTGTCAGTCCCAGTTCTTCTTGCTTATCTTACCTGTAGAAAATGACATTGTACATTGCACAGATCCCCATTCAAAATGAACACACTCTGCCCCCCAACTGTTAGGATTATGGGCTCAATTTTCAGTCCCTCTCCAGGAATTGACTTGGGAAGGGCAAAGGGAATTACCTCATGTAAACTGATGCCCTGTTCCCCAGGGGACTCCCAATCATAGTAATATGTGATGCCAGGGTAGAAAGCACAACCCAATTCCTCAGAATATCTCTGAAAGGCCATCCTAGAGACTTGATCAGCAGCAGTTTTGCAACAGGTGCCTGAAATTGTACATCTCCCTTCACCTAATCCTGCTTCCCTAACTCTCTCTCAGATACAGCTCCTGAAAGCCCTCCCAATAACCCCTCCAGGCAAATCTCAGAGTCTGAGCCTGGGGAGGAACCTGACCTACAATAGTTGGTACAGATGTGGGCTAGTCCCAGAAAACAGATACTAAAATGAGATTTTGGAGCTGCATCACCTGCCTGGTCATGAAGTCACCCTCACTAGTGGAAAGTGCAGCACTGAGAATCCCTTGTGTGGTAGCAGTACAAATGTCAGTTTTCATCAGGAGAGAACTGGAAAGGGATGCCAGGGAAAGGGAGTATTCTACAGGGTGCAACATCTAAGACATCAGAGTCAATTCAGGGGAATGAGTTAATTCAAAGCATTGGAGAAAGATAGTGAAAGACCAAGGGTAGTTAATCAGCAATTGAAAGTTCAATGGGCCTCCTTATTAGTAGATAAAGACACTCTCATCTTCTGGAGCCAGAGGGCAGACCACTTCAAGATCAGGCCCAGAAGTTAAATTCTAAAGGAGCATAGTTCCAGCAAAGGCAGAATTCTCAATCCTAGCAAGTCTACTGTGTCAGTCATAGCCCTAATTGGGACAGAATAAGATCCTGAGACTCTGAGCAAGGATGTATGGTTTTGAAACTATTGAATCCTCATATCTCCCTGGACCCCTTTGCTTCAGAAGCCATAAGCACCATTTCCAACCCCTGCCCTTAAAGGCAATGAAGAGAATTTTTTTTAGATTAACCCTAACTGTAAACTTAACCCCAACCATATACTATCTCTATTTCTAACTGTAATGTGGGCCTAGCCATAACCAATTACTAAATTAAGCCAAACTCTAACCTCAACACTAATGCTAAACTTAAACATCATTTTAATACTAAACCTATTTGAAACCAAACACTATTTATAAGCATAACTCTTATACCCTAAGCCTATCATAGCTCAGTAAATCAGTGACTCTCTGTCTCCTTGGGCCTCCCTTTTCCCTGAAACACAACAATATTGAAATTAGGCTAATCAATAGCCCTACAATGGCTGCTAAGTGTTCAAGTGAAAGGATGAGTCTCTTGTCTCACCTTAAATCAAAAGTTAGCAATGATTAAGCTTAGTGAGGAGGCATGTAGAAGCCTGAGATAAGCCAGAAGCTCTGCCTCTTGAGCCAAACAGCCAAAGTGGTGAATGCAAAGGACAAGTTCTTGAAAGAAGTTAAAAGTGCTATTCCAGTGAACAGGCAAATGATAAGAAAGTGAAATAGCTTTATTGCTGAAGTGGAGAAAGTTTTCGTGGTCTGGGTAGAGGATCAAACCAGCTACAAATCCCCTTAAATGAAATCCAAATCCAGAACAAGGCCCTACCTCTGTTTGATTCGGTGAAGGCTAAGAGGGGTGAGGAAGCTACAGAAGAAAAGTCTGAAGGTGACAGAGGCTGGTTCATGAGGTTTAAGGAAAAACAACTTCTCATAACATCACAGTGCAGGTGAAGCAGCAGATGCTGTTGTAAAACCTGCAGCAAATTATGCAGAAGATCTAGCTAGGACTGTTGTTAAAGATGGCTACACTAAACAACACAATTTCTGTACAGACAAAACAGGCTTCTGTTGGAAGGAGATGCCACCTGGGACTTTTGTAGCTAAAGAGCAGTCAATGTCTGGCTTTAAACTTCAAAGGATAGGCTGACTCTCTTGTTCATGGCTAATGGAGCTGGTGTCTTTAAGTTGTCCGTTTTGCAAGGATTATTTTATTGGGAGCTGAGAACATAATCTGTATGTCCACTTAACTGATCACAAATAAACTGAATGAGAATTGCCCTGTACTGAAAGCCCATAGAGGAGAAAGCAACAAGTGCCACCCTCTCTGCATGCTGTGTGATTAAAAAGGAACACTGTCCTGCATGGTGAGCATCTGTCATACTGACTGAGTAACAGTACCATGCAAATCCAGATCTAAATATGACTAAGTCATACTAATCACCTTCTATAGTATGACTAAGTCTGCTAATCATCTTCTGTGGCAGTTTGAGATTATTTCATTAATCCCAAAGAAGAAAGATTATGTTTATAAACTAATCTATTCCTCTGGGTTTGTTATTCTTTCATTGCCTTAAATTCAGTTGAGGGGACTTTGGTTGGATTTCTTGATAGATTTGCATTAGGGCTTTTTTTTTTTTTTTTTTAATTTTTTATTTATTTTTATTGTGGGTAAAAATCAAAATTCTCACAATACATAGGGCTTTTTAAAAATTAATATTTGTTAATTTCAAAGAAGCTTTAGATTATGTAATTACATGAAAAATATAAGGGATTCCCATATGTCTCACTCACTCCCTCTTCCACACTTTCCCACATCAACAACATCTCTCATTAGTGTGATATATTTGTTACAATTGATGAACACATATTGAAGCACTGCTACTAACTATGGATTATAGTTTACATTAAAGTTTACGCTCTGTCCTGCTCAATTTTGTACGTCATGGTTTCCGCCCCACAAAATCTCATCCACCAGAGGGGAATGGGGAATGTGAGCCCTTGACAAAATATACAATTACCTGTATCTGTCACTGCAATGTCATGCAGGACAAATGCAATTTCCTCAAAATGCTCCCATGTTAAACCTATTCTTCCCTCTCCCATCCCTCAGAAGCTCTGGTAGACACTGCCTTTATAGCAATGATAAGAGTTCTTCCATTGCTAGAATAATTATGTCTATAGCAGATTAATAATAGGTCTACTTTAGTCCATTGTCCCTTCCACAAACATGAGGACTTTGGGATGGTCATGCCCACTCTACTTCTAATTGAGAGGGAGCTTAGATCCTTCTCAATTAGGGGCAGATGGATGGAACTATCCTGCCTGGAATTGCGGATACTCTCTGTTCCTTGGGATAGGTACTGTCCATCATCATCTCCTTGTTAGTTGTCCTGGGTGAGTCCAGGGAACTGAAGAGTAGGTGTTGCAACTCTGCTGAAATTCAGGTCTCAACTGGCACATGGCACAGAATCTTCATTTTTAGACTGTTCCCGAGTCTTTTTTTTCTCTTTACTTTCTCTTATTATATTTTAGTAACACTTATTTTGCGATGAAAGCTATTCATTGAGGAGTTTCATGGGTCTAAATCATGGGTTGTTGCAGGAAATTTTATGGATTCAGGGTGTTTTCTCAGGGAGGTATCCCAGGAGGGATTCAAAAAAGAAAAGCATATGCTGCCAGGACCTAAATGTACCAAGTATTAGGTCATGGTTTCCACCCCACAAAATCTCATCCACCAGAGGGGAATGGGGAATGTGAGCCCTTGTATATGTGCTTTTATTAAATTTTTTTTTTTAAGATTTTATTTATTTATTCGTTTATACCCCCCTTGCTGCTTGTGCTCGCTGGGTCAGCTAACCACGCCGCGCGGGCGGGCTTGCCTTCACCAGGAGGCCCCGGGAACCGAACCCGGGGCCTCCCATATGGTAAACGGGAACCCTACTGATTGAGCCACAGCCGCTTCCTGTATTAAATTATTTAATCATCGAATTTTCCAACAACATTTAAGAAGGTGAAAAGATATTGGAAGAGTGAAGAAGAGCTATGTTCCAACTCACAACATTATTTTATATTTAAATGTTTTGTTTATAGAAAAAACAAATTATAATCATTTTATTTTCCTTCCTAAGGAAGTTAACTTATCCATAGTATATTAAAAATATATCTGTAGCTTATCTCATTTTCAATCAAGAAACGTGCCATGTTTATTATTTTATCATGGCCCTGAGATGATGTTAAACAATTTTTAATAAATTGCAGCCCCAGCTATTTGTTCTTCTCATTGGTGGCTTTACAATCTCCACATGTTAAGCTCTCGCGACCAATGGGAAGCCTGTTTTGAATTACTTGGGGCTTACTCTTGAAACTGGAAAGAGTACTAAATGGGACCTTATGGCCAGGGCTTTGTGGGTTCTTTCTGGCTTTGTTCTTTAGTAGTAGCCTTTACCTCAGGAAGTTTCTGGGCGGGGTCTTGCGGCCATGTTTTCTGTCAGCCATGTTCTCTGCTGGGTCCCACCTGTGACTCGGGTCTCAGCTGTAACTTGTCTTCCCTCTTTTCCTTATGCTAACCTGCCTCAATATCATGGAAAACATGAAATGCTGGGAATGATCAAATCCCAGAAGGGAAAGGAGGAAATCCTTGTGGACCACACAGAGTATGGAGATAATGTTTTCATCCAGTGAAAACTTGTTAGCCCTTGTCACTTCTATACACTGCAATACCAGCCAGGAGTGTATTCACATGTATGTGAGACTATTTTATAAGAATTTCAGTGTTTAACTTCTTACAGAAGAGGATTGTTTATTTATGAGGTGATGCAGCTGTATCCAGTGATTGCTGGAGAAAAATCAATCATGAAAACCCAGTGGATCTTTCATCTTGAAAAGCCCAATGGGTTAAATATTTTAGTTAAAAAAAGCACATGAAAAGTCATTTCCTAAAACAAATAGCAAAACAAACTAAAGAAGACAGAATCTAAAGCAGATATAGTACGTGGATTTTCCACAGTGTTGAATGTTTGTAAATGCAAATTTATAAATCTATTAATATAATCTTTAATAAAGATTATAGTAGGAAAAATGAAAATGAGAACCAAAAAAAAAAAGGGGGGGGGGGGGGAATCAATTTAACCAAAAGCTGGTTCTTTGAGAAGAACAACAAAAATGCCAAATCCCTTGCTAGATTAACAACAACTACTACAAAAAAAAAAAAGAGAGAGAAGATGCAAATAAATACAATCAGAAATGAAAGAGGGCAAGTTATGACTGAACCCATAGACATAAAGAGGATATTATGAGAAACTGTTTGCCAATAAACTAAACAACCTAGATGAAATGGACAGACTCCTAGAAATGCACAAACAACCTACACTGACGCTACAAGAAATACAAGAACTTAACAAAGCAATCACATTTAAAGAAATTGAATCCATCATCAAAAATCTCTCAACAAAGAAAACTCCAAGACCAAAAGGATTAATAAGTGAATTCTACCAAGTATTTTGAAAATAATTAACATGAATCCTGTTTAAACTCTTCCAAAAAATTGAAGAGGAGGTAAAATTACCTAACACATTTTAAGAAGGCAATATCATCCTAATACCAAAGCCAGATAAAGACAATACAAGGTAAGAAAATCACAGGCCAGTCTCTCTAAAAGCATAGATACAAAAATTCTCAACAAAATGCTTGCAAATCAAATCCAGCAGCATATCAAAAGACTTATACATCACAGCCAAGTGTGATGCATTCCTAGTATGAAAGGCAGGTTCAACATAAGAATATCAATCAACCTAATAAGCCACATTAACAAATTGAAGGATAAAACCACATGGTCAATGCAGGAAAGGCATTTGACAAAATCCAAAATCTTTTGTTGATAAAAAAAAAAAATCACTTCAAAAGGTAGGAATAGAAGGAAAATTCCTCAATATGATAAACGGCATATATGAAAAAGTCACAGCCAACATCGTACTCAATGGAGAAAATTTGAAAATGTTGCCTCTAAAATCGGGAACAAGACAAGGATGCCCACTGACACCCTTGTTATACAACAATGTATTAGAAGTTCTACCTGGTGTAATTAGACAGGAAAAAAAAATTAAAGTCATCCAAAAGGAAAGTGAGAAATTAAAACTCTCACTATTTGCAGATAACATCATCTTATATTTAGATTTTCTGACATATCTACAGCAAAGCTACTTCAGCTGATAAATGAGTTCAGCAAAATGGCAGGTTAGAAGATAAACATGAAACAGTAATGTTTATGCACTCTAGTATTGAATAATCTGATGAGGAAATCAGGGAAAAAATTCCATTTACAATAGAACAAACCAAAAATCAAATACCTAGGTATCAATTTATCCAAAGAAGCATAGGACCTATATGCAGAAAACTACAAAAGCAATTCTAAAAGGAATCAATGAAGACCTAAACAAATGGAAAGACATTCTGTGTTCATGGACTGGAAGATAAATATCATAAAGATGTGAATCATACCCAAACTGACTTATAGATTAAATGCAACACCAATCAAAATTCCAACAGCCTACATTACAGAAATAGCAAAGGCACCTTACAAATTCATTTGGAAGGGAATGTGCACCTGGATAGACAAAAGCATTCTAAAAAAGAAGAGCAATATGGGAGGAATTTTACTGCCGGACCTGAAACATATTACAAAGGTACAGTGGTCAAAACACCATGGTACTGGCATAAAGAGAGACACAATAATTAGTGGAACAGAATTGAGAGTCCAGAAATAAACCCTCACTTCTGTGATCAACTGGTTCTTGACAAACCAACCAAGTCCATCTTAACGGGATAAAACAGTCTTTTCAACAAATGGTGCTGCGAGAACTTGATACCTATAACCAAAAGAATGAGAGAGGGCCCCTATCTCACTCAGTATACAAGAATCAAGTCAAAATGTGTCAAAGACCTAAATAGAAAAGCCAGAGTCATAAAACTACTAGAAGAAAATGTAGGGAAACATCTTAAAGACTTTGTGGTAGGTTGTGCTTTCTTGGACCTTACACCCAATACACAAGCAACAGAAGAAAAAAATAAATAAATGGGACCTCCTCAAAATTAAACACCTTTGCACCTCACAGAACCTTATTGAAAGGGTGAAAAGGCAGTTGACACGATGGAAGAAAATATTTGGAATATCATGTCTGATACAGGTTTAATAGTCATGATATATAAAGAGATGTTACAACTCAACAATAAAAAAACAAATGACCCAATTAAAAAATGGGGAAAAGATTTGAATAGACATTTGCCCAAAGAAAAAATAAAAATGACAAAAAAACATGAAAAAATGTTCAACATCATTAATGATTAGGGAACAGCAAATCAAAACTATAATGAGACATCATTTCACACCTATTAAATTGGCCACTATAAAAAAGACAGAGAATTACATGTGTTGGAGAAGATATGAAGAGATAGGAACACTTATTCTCTTTAGTAGGAATGCATAGTGGTACAGCCCCTATGGAGGACTGTTTAGCAGTTCCTGAAAAAGATGAATATAGATTTGCCACACGACCATGTAATTCAATTAGTGAGTATATGCCCAGAAGACCTGAGAGGAGTGACACAGGTACACATCTACACAGCGATATTCATAGCAGCATTATTCATAATTATCCCTCATCTTCCAGTGCTTGAGCCAGGTACCCTCACTTCTCAGAAATCCCTAACCCCAACTTATGCTTCTCCATCACCCTTAACATTTCCTGACACACCATGTATTCTCTTTAATTTCTTGTAGAATCTTCCTTTCCTAAATTATCAGCTCCACAGTGACAAGGATTTTCTTACCATCACTGATCTGTCCCTACAACCAACCCCAGTTTTCTGTATTTTGGGGAGGAGTCATGGTGCTTTATTGTTTCTTTTATGTCATTTGAATGCCTCAAATGTTCAGAGGAAATCACTTACTGATTTCCTCGTTAGTCATTGGAAAACTCCAGTTTTTGTTCACTGTCTACCATTTGATCATTATATATGCTGAAAATTATCTTAGGGGTGCCACTAGTTTCCTGGAGAGAGGAGATCCTTGCTGCTCCCTCATGTTTCCTTTGAGGTGTGTCATTTAAATGGAAAGGAGGAGTGAGAGAGCAGAGAGGGATGGGCAGTGGAGATTTACTGATATTGTCCAAGAGGGATTTTTCCTGCTTAGAAAACTCATATTGCAGCACGCTTGCATGGGAATAAAAACATTGCCATGTGGATATATAACTTTTAAATTTTTTTCCTTTGTTATTTTTTAATAAACATTGAATTATATAAGATTCTTTGTAAATATACTGTTTACCTTCCTCCCAAGAGGGCTAATTGCTCCTTTTCTTTTTCTTTTTCATCTATTACATTTTGAGTTAAAATTTACATTTAGTAATAACTTAGATTTCTCGTGAATATATCTTTGCAAGTTTACATTGCTTTTGTCTTTTAAGCCTCATGACTGAACTCCATATATGTACAACTTATAATTATATATAAAATAAATATTAATGAAAAAACGTGGTATGTAAGAACCACAACAGAAAGCAGAAGGCAGAAAGATGAAGGAAGAAAAAGAGATAGCTTGGGGAACAAAATCAATAAAGACAGAGAATAGGAAATCACTGAAGAAGCACAGCAAAGAAGAGATAAGCTAGTAGCACTTAATTTAAAAATAAATTTTTTTTTTAAGAAAAAAGAAGGGGGCAGGAAAGAGGAATGAAAAGCAAGAGACAACAAATAAACAGAAAAACAAACAACCACACAAGCAAGCAGTCAAACAAATCTAAGGAAGAACAGTGTTCCTTCTTGGGCCCTTGTATAACCTCTCAGCCTGCTTGTGTTTATCAATCAATTGCCCTGCAAGGTTTTATCTGCAATTTTTGAGGCAGATTTTAGCTATTAAACTAAATTAAAAAGAAAAACTCATTTTTCATTTTTTAAAAGTGACTGTGGTTTTTTTTTGGCAAAATAAGGGACCCAAGAGAAGTCCTTTTCTAGACTACCCTCTTTATCGAGGGGACCCTAACCAGGCTTGTGGAAACTAATCAAGCACTTCCCACTTCCTGGCCATCCCAGGGGAGCTGAAGCTCTGATGCTTGTCTGTAAAGAATGATAAAATTGGCTGACTCTCTCCCCTCTGGAGCCAAGCCTCAGTGTCACTGGGCAGCTGGGTAAATTGGGCTTCCCCAGTAGATTTGCCTCTCTCCTCAGTCTGGTACTGCTTCAAGCCAGCCTACCTGCTCCCCAAAGCTATGAGGGGGTCCAGGCAGCCAAATCCACAGAAAGGAAATCCATCTCCACCTTCTGTCAGAACCTTCCCACTCTCAGAGAAAGCTCCCTCTCCCCGGCTTGCCGGCGGGAGTTGGGGCATGTCCCTGGGCAGCTACGTAAATCAACTTTCTCAGCAGATTCGCAACTCCCCTGTGCCTAGTGCTGATTTAAGCCAGCTATTTTGTTACTCAAAGCTGCAAGAAGTTCTAGGCAGCCAAATCCATAGAAAGGGAACCCCTTTTCAACCCTTCGCCAAAACCCTCCCATTCTCGGAGAATGCTACCTCTCACCGGGTTGCTGGAGGGGAGTCGCGGCTCAAACCAGCCTTTTTCCCTGAGGTTGGGGCTCAGCTGTCTGTGTTAACCTCCATGGGCAGGGTTAAAACTCACAAATCTCTACCGAGCAATCCATGCTGTCAAGCTGCCTCCAGATAGATGTACCAAGCTTCTTGCTCCATGTGCCCACAGCAGAGACCCCTGGGCAGGATCCTGTCCCCAATCAGCTGTCAGAGAGCGAGTCAGCAAGTGCCCTCCTAAAGCGATGTGATCTTGCCTCCCTTATCGATATCTCCAAAGAAGAATTACAAATGGCCAAAAAGCACATAAAAAAATGCTCGACATCGCTAGTTATTAGGGAAATGCAAATCAAAACTACAATGAGATACCATCTTACACCCATCAGAGTGGCAGCTATTGAAAAAACTGCAGACTATATGTGTTGGAGAGGATGTGGAGTATTGGGAACCCTCATCCACTGCTGGTGGGATTGTGGAGTGGTCCAGCCACTGTGGAGGACAGTTTGACAGTTCCTCAGAAAACTAACAATAGATCTTCCATATGATCCAGCGATTCCACTACTGGGTATATACCCAGAAGAATTGAAAGAAAAGACATGAACAGATATATGCACACCAATGTTCATAGTGGCATTGTTCACAATTGCCAAAAATTGGAATCAGGCCCGGTGCCCATCAACAGATGAATAGATAAACAAAATGTGGTACATACATACAATGGAATATTACTCAGCAGTAAGAAGGAATAAAATGTGAACACATGGAGTAACATGGATGAATCTTGAAGACCTTATGTTGAGTGAAGCAAGCCAGGCATTGAAAGATGAACAGTATATGAACTCACTGATTTGAATTGAGGAAAGTGAACAGCCTCTGAAAACCATTGTCTGAAAGTTAGGTTAACAAGGGAGAGAGAGAGAAGAGAGAGTTGTGAGCCATCACCCATATGGACATAATCTATGGTAAAGTGATACAGTATAATTGCATATTGAAGGATGGGACAGGTGGGTAGTGATAGTAATGGGTTTGGTGGTGCAGGTTTGACAGGTGGGTAGGTTAGGAAGGGTGGGTTGTAATACCCAGGATACTGGGGGGAGAGATGGGAGGGGGACTAGTTGAATATGGGATTTCTGGGTATGATGTTGAAAGTGCAGGAGTGGGAATGCTCTTTTGGCAATATGACAAGATAGTGCCACTGGTTTGGGGTGCAGGTTGGCGGGGCATTCAGGAAGGGGTGCATGTGGAGTAGACTTCTGGGGAGTGTGTGGGTGTTCATACTCTCATAATGTGTTTTGTTGGGGAGTGGAGACCCACACAGTGAATGGGAAGGAGATGGACCCCGATTTTTGGGAGGACTGATTCACCCAGAAACAGACAGGTGGGTGTCTCTTAGGCACAAAGGTGGATCCAAATAGGAGAGGATAATCAGTGTGTCAAGACCTCTTGTTGCATTTTACTATGAATCTTGTCATCCAGTGAGTCAAGAAAGGGGAGTGTTATGTGCCCCAGGGGTATGGGGAGGAAGGAACAGAAAAGATCAAACAGGGGGTATTTAGTGGTCAGGGGAAACGTTTTTCATTACCTTACAGTAATTGACACAGGTTGTGGTAAATATTATAAAAAATTATTAAACTGTACCATCTAAATTGTAGACTATACTGTAAACCATTGACAATGTTTAGTCGCTATGTTTCACTATCAGTATAACAGTTGTAACAATGCTACCATCCACACACACACAAAAAAGTTTTATATGGTGTGAGGAAAGGGGAAGGAGGTTGGGTATATGAGAGTCTCTAGTATTCTGTGTGTGACTTTGCTGTGACCTAAAACTTCTTTGAAAATTAAATGAAAATTTGGGAGACATTGGGGAGCGAGAGGGGGAAGGTGCCATGGTACAGACTGGACACCTGATAATGCAGTGATAAAAGGAAACAATAATAATAATAAAAAAATTATTTTTGATTTTTGATTTTTTATTTATTTTTTTGTTTTTTTCCATTTTTTGAATATCCCAATCCTTTAATTTTATTTTATTTTAAGTTTTTTTTCCCCCTGAGTTTCCATGTATTTTCTCTCTTATATTTAAGCTTATCATTATTATTTCATTTTTGTATTAATTGTATTTGGCTATTACAGGGGTTTCATCTTCAAGGAAGTTTTAGATCACAGAAGGGTTACAATGGGGCCTGCAGAGAATCATTGGTGGGGGGTGTCTGGGATGGGAGTTTCATGGGGGGAAGTTCACCTGAATATACATGAAAGATATATAAAATTGTTCAAATGATCAAGCGGTGGGGCATGGTCACAGTGGGTAGACAATCGCTCAATAAATGAGGGAATACTGAATTCCCAGCATGGAGAGCACTTCCACATTCTCCAAGGGAGCAGCAACAGTCCCTTGAGTGCAGTGGCAGTGTCTGGTAAAGGAGGATGGTCCACTGATGGGTTCTTGTTATTGATGACTAGCCTTACGAGTCTTTGCCCTTGTAATTGAAACTTAGCCTACTCTTATGGGGTGCCTAAGGGTTGACACCTGAGAGCCTCCTTCTTGCTCAAATGTGGCCTCTCTCTAAGCCAAACTCAGCATATGAATGCATTACCTTCCCCCCAGCATGGGACATGACTCCTGGGGATGAGCCTCCCTGGCAATGAGGGATTAATACCAAGTGCCAATTGGCAATACAACTAGAAAAAGACCTTGAGTAAAAGGGGGAAAAGGTAAAGACAAATGAGTTCATGTGGCTAAGAGACTTCAAAGAGAGTCGAAAGGTCATCCCAGAGGTAACACTTATGCACACCTCCGTAGAATCTCATAGAACACTAAAGTAGGTATCACCCCACACAGAGGGGTTCCTGTGAGCTCCGGAGACACCCAGGTCCTATATAAGGGGGAATAGCCCTAGAGATTGATGCCTTATCAGTGGGCTCTACTTTGGAATCTGTGCTCCTGAGAGTGACAGAGTTGGACTCAAATAAGTCCTCCTTGCACATGGTCCATCAGTCCCTTCTATTCAAACCCATATGTGATGCTGGAGTTTGTAGGTGTACTTCCAGAGACTGGAGCCTCTGGCCTGCCCATGTGCCAGCTGTGCCTAGAATCTCGGTGGAGTTGCAACTCCTACTCTAAAGCTCAATGGACTCATCCAAGTCACCTGGTGAGGAGACAATGATGGACAATGGCCATTCCAGGGAATGGAGAGAGCCTGCAGCTGCAGGCAGGATAATCCCATCCACCGTATATATGGGATATAAGCCCACTCTCACTTGGAGGTGAAGTGGACATCACCATTCCAAACTCCTCAGGATTGAGGGAATAGCTATGGACTAGAGTGGACTTAATAGTATTCTGTTGTAGACATATTGTGATTGAAGCAGTGGAAGAAATTACAACAGTGAGGTGGAGCCAGTGGCCACTGGACACTTTTGGGGCAGGGAAGGGAAAAGCAGTTGTAATACAGAGGCTTTTTCAGGACTTGAGAAATATCCTGAGTGACATTACAATGATAGATATGGGCCATTTTACATCAGCATATAACATGCAGAACTGTGTGGAAGAGAGTGTGGTATACAATGTGAACTATGGTCCATGCTTAGTGGCAAAGCCCCAGGATGTGTATATCCATTGCAGGTGATGTGCCACACTAATGAAAGATGTTTATGTGGGATGTTATGGGAGGTGTGGGAGGTGGGGAACATGGGAATCCCTGTAGTTTTTGTGTAACATTTATATAATCTAAGCATCTTAAAAAAATAATAATAATATATATATATATATACATATATAATATATATATAATAGATATTAAGTAGATGAGACTAAAAGAAAGTTTTTACTTAAAAGATCAATATAAAATTACAATATAAATATATGAATAGATTAAGAAATAAAGAAATAAATGCACATGCATAAACATATACATAAGTCTAATAAGTAATCTCTTAAGTATATGAACAATCTTGTCAGTAGTAGTAGATTCTTTCATGTTGAGTTTCTATAAAGGGAAAGTTCCATTTTTCCAGGGTGTTCCTCAATTCCAAACTCTATGTGATTGAAGGAAGAACTGACCATGGAGGAAATCACTTGTATGTACAGGAGGTGAAGGCAGAGGAACTCCAGCCCATGAAGGGGGTTCCCTTGATCCACTGGCCTCAAAAACTCCAGATGTAATTGGAGAGGGTCATTTCAGCCTGTTGGCTCTGCAGGCTTGAGTGGAGCAGAAGTTCAATGTTGTTTGAATACCAACCCAGGCCCACTCTTGGAGGAGGGAGCATCAGGGAGTGGAAGAGTTTCCAAACACACTGAATTTAGAAAAGTGCCTGGTGCTCTGCTGGTTCTCATAACCTCTTCTTGGGACTTCAGTTTTTTCAGCATCTTCTTCATCTCATCTTCTTGTTCAGAACTTCTGGATCTCTCTTCCTTTAGTTGTAAGTCCACCAAAGTTAATTCCTCCATCAACATTGCTGTCGTTCTCTTACCCTTCTATAGGAGTCAATAAGGCTGGGCATTTCTTTATTTTATTTTATTTTATTTTTTCATTTTTTTTTTTAGCATTTATATATATATTTAAATTTATTGAAGTATATCATGCATACAGAAAAATACATAAACAATAAGTGTGTAGTAATAATTGTGAACTTACAAAACAAATATACATAACACTTCATTTTAATATATGTATCCTGATTGTTATACGTGAAGATTACTGATGTTTGCAACTTAACTTTTTTTTTTTTTAATTTATTTTTATTTTGGGTAAAAATCAAAATTCTCACAATACATACAAACATTTGCAAAATGATATATAAATATATATGCATATATGTGCATTTGCTTACATAAATGTTTTATATATATATATATATATATATATATATTTTTTTTTAAGGTGCTTAGATTACCTAGACATTACATAGAAATTACAGGGATTCCCATGTTCCCCACCTCCCACACCTCCCACAACATCCCACACAAACATCCTTCATCAATGTGGCACATCACCCGTAATGGATATACACATCCTGGGGCCTTGCCACTAAGCATAGACCACAGTTCACATCGTAGACCACACTCTCTCCCACACAGTTCTGCATGGTATATGCTGATGTAAAATGGTCTACATCTGTCGCTGCAATGCCACTCAGGACAAACCCCATGTCTCAAAAAAGCCCCTGTTTTTCAACTGCCCTTCCCCCCCCCGCCACGAAAGCGTCCAGTTGCCACTGGATGCACCTCACTGTTATAATTTCTTCCATTGCTTGAATCACAATATGTCTACAACAGAATACCATTAAGTCCACTCTAGTCCATAGCTCTTTCCCCAATCCTGAGGGGACTGGGAAGGTGACGTCCACTCCACCTCCAAGTGAGAGAGGGCTTATATCCCATGGATACGGTGGATGGGATTATCCTGCCTGCAGCTGCAGGCCCTCTCCATTCCCAGGGATGGCCGTTGCCCATCATCGTCTCCTCGCCAGGTGACTTGGATGAGTCCATTTAGCTGTAGGGTAGGAGATGCAGCTCCACCGAGATTCCAGGCACAGCTGGCACATAGGTATGCCAGAGTCTCCAGTCTCTGGAAGTACACCTAAAAACTCCAGCATCACATATGGGTTTGAATAGAAGGGACTGTTGGACCATGTGCAGGGAGGACTTATTTGAGTCCAATTCTGTCACTCTCAGAAGCACAGATTCCCAAGTAGAGCCCATTAATAGGGCATCAATCTCTGGGGCTATCCCCCCTTATATAGGACCTGGGTGTCTCCAGAGCCCTCAGGAGCCCCTCTGTGTGGGGTGATATCCACTTTGCTGTTCTATGAGATCCTACTGAAGTGTGCATAAGCATTTCCTCTGGGATGACCTCCCAACTCTCTTTAAAGTCTCTTAGCCACATGAAATCATTTCTCTTTACCTTTCCCCCTTTTATTCAAGGTCTTTTTCCAATCATGTTGACAGTTGGCACTTGGTATTAATCCCTCGTTGCCAGGGAGGCTCATCCCCGGGAGTCATGTCCCATGTTGCAGGGAAGGTAATGCATTCATATGCTGAGTTTGGCTTAGAGAGAGGCCACATTTGAGCAAGAAGGAGGCTCTCAGGTGTCAACCCTTAGGCACCCCATAGCAGTAGGCTAAGTTTCAATTACAAGAGCAAAGACTCAGAAGACTAGTCATCAATAACAAGAACCCATCAGTGGGCCATCCTCTTTTGCCAGACACTACCCCTGCACTCGGGGGACAGTTGCTGCTCCCTTGGAGAATGTGGCAGTGCTCTCCAGGCTGGGAATTCAGATTCCCTCATTTATTGAGTGATTGTCTTCCCACCATGACCATGCCCCGTCCCTTGATCATTTGAACCATTTTATATATCTTCAATATATATTCAGATGAACTTCCCCCCATGAATCCCCCATCCCAGACACCCCCCCCACCAAAGCTCCTCTGCAGGCCCCATTTTAACTCTTCTGTGATCTAAACCTTCCTTTAACATTAAGTCCTTATAATAACCAAATAAAATTAATAGGAAAAAGAAATAATAATGATAAGCTTAAATGCAAGAGATAAGTACAATGAAACTCAGAAGAAAAAAAAACTTAACTAAAAATAAAATATAATTAAGGGCTGGGCATTTCTGAAGATGCTTTCTCTACCCTAGCATCCCCTAAAGATGACTTGGTCTCTACATACCTCTTGTGAGCAGCACTCACCTTAACAAGAAGTTGAAATTTCTTGTCACTCAGGGTACCTAGTGTGTCTGTCACCTGATTTTCATGTTCCTATAATGACGGCTTCTAACAGACTGCTCAATTCTGAACAGTAAGAGTTTCCCAAAATGCTGAAGAAAGAGTGAAATGCCCTTGAGTCCCACTGGAGGCTGTGGCATGGGAGGTATGGACCAGTGTTATTGCGCTCCATCACCACCTCTCAAAGCTTCCTCAAGATCATGAAAAAGACAAGCCCCACAGAGCTCTACAGGCCCTCCATGGAACTGATGTCACCACAGGACTCTGCCCAGCAACCCTGTATCCACAACAGACCTTAGAGAACTCCCCAACATTCTGCCTGGAATCCACAAGGAACTGATGGCTCGGTTGCTCATCAGTGAGGTGGTCAGTGGGGGAAAGACAATGAATATAAAATGTGCTTATCTCCATTACACTGTCATGAGCAGTCTTCTCTCTTTCTCTCTTATTGTTTAAAATTGATGTAAAATTTAAATACAGTTATATGTATTGATCTTAACTGAATGATATCACAATTTTCAAACCTTTCATCCCCTTCTCCTACAGTATTGAATTACCCTATCAAGAAATGAATTATTTCCAATAATCTGGAAAATCAACCCTATTTGCTTCAATCAATAACCACTTCCCAACATATTCACCCTTGTTCCAATATTCTATCTTCATACATTAATTTTGCTAGATCTTGAAGTTCATAAAAATGAAAGAAATTGGACTTTACATTTGGGTGCCTGCATTGTTTGCTCAAAATATTGTTTTCAGATTCATTCTTTTTGTTTGATGGATCAGCAGCTCCCTCATTGTTTATCACTGAGTCTGCCTCTTCTTCCTTTATTTGAAATTTTCTGTGTATACTGATTTTGTCAACCAATGCTACCTCTTTTCCTTCCTTCATCTTTCTATCTTCTGCTTTCTGTTGTGGTTCTTACAGTCCACTTTTTAAAAATAGTCCTCAACTTTACTGGTTTCCATATCTATCTTGTCTATTCTGTTTTCTATTTTTTTAATTAACTTTTTTCTTTCTGTCCTTTCTTTTCTCTTCCTCTCTCTCATCATTCAGGCCTTTTAAATCATTCTATATATTTTTCTCTATTCAGTTTCCCATTTCATTGTAGGTACTTCATATTTTTATTCCTATAACTCTAAACTACTTACACGAGTTAAATATTCATTTTACTAAGTCTTATTGGTCCCTCTTCTAACTTTTATTATTATTACTATTATCCTTTTTCTTTTCATACCTCTTTCGATTTCTCTGGCCACAATCTTTTTCGTTCAAGGAAACATAGAAAACAGCAAGGAAATAGAACATGAAGAACAAAATGTCAAAGAGAAAACTTAATACTCACACAAAATCACAGCTAAATAAAACTCTACAGTATAAAGAGAAGCTAATCAACTGAATAAACCTATCAAGATAAAAAGATGATGAGAGGGAAACAAAAAATTACAAACCATACTAAGAAACAGGAAGAGATGGCCCAGTCCAATAACAAACTAAAAACCAGGAAGAGATGCAGAACATCAAACAGCTAATCAAAGCTGTCCAAACAAATATCATGGACCAATATAATGAAGTGAGGGAAGAGTTTTAGGATATTAAGAAGACACTGGGAGAACATACTGAAGAAATTGTAAACATACATAAAAAGATAACGGATATGATAGTGATGAATGGCACAATCCAAGAACTCAAAAAGACACTGGAAGCACATAACAGCAGATTTGAACAGCCAGAAGAAAGAATTAATGATGTGGAAAACAGTACATGTGAAATCAAACAGATAGATAAAAAGAAAAAATCCAGCAGGGACTTAGGAATATGAACAACAACACAAAATGCACAAGCATTATAGGCATCCCGGGGGGGGGGGGGGAGGGAAGAGAGGGGAAAGGTGACAGAAGGAGTGTTGAAGGAAATAATGGATGAAAACGTCCCAACCCTATTGAGGTAGATGGATATACATGTCCAGGAACCACAGCACACCACAAATAGTATAAATCCCAACAGGCCTACTCTAAGACATATACTTATCAAGATTTACAATTCTTAAGACAAAGAGAAAATTCTGGAGGCAGCAAGAAAAAAGAGAACCATCACACACAAGTTAAGCTCAATAAATTAAGTGCTGATTTCTCATCTGAAACCAAGGAGACAAGAAGGCAGTGGTATGACAGAGTCAAGGAACTAAAAGAAAAAATCTTCCAGCACAAATTCTATATCCAGCAAAGCTGGCATTCAAAAATGATGGAGACTTCAAAATATTCACAGATAAACAGAAATTAAGAGAGTATGTCAATAAGAAACCTGCCCTTCAAGAAAAAACTAAAGGGAGTTCTGCATGTTGAAAGGAAAAAAACGGGAGAGAGAGAGAGAGTTGTAAGAGAGTGTAAAAACAACTAAAAAGACAAAAAGCAAAAGAAAATGAACATATGACATATATAAACCCAAAGAAAATACAGCTGATGTAAGTAATTCATTGAGAGTAATAACACTGTATTTTAATGGATTAAACTCACCAGTCAAGAGACACAGATTGGCAAAATGGATAAGGAAATATAATCCATCTATGTGCTGTCAACAAGAATCTCACATTAGACCCAAGGATTCAAGAAGGCTGAAAGTGAATCGCTGGAAAACAATTTTACAAGCAAACAATAACCAAAAAAGGGGGGGGGGGGGGGCAGGAGTAGCTATTCTAATATCGGATAAAATAGATTTTAAGTGAAAAAATATTGGAAGTGACAAAGATGGACACTATATATTTGTAAATGGGGTACTCATTCAAGAAGAAAGAACAATAATAAATATTTATGTACCTAACCAGGGCTCCCTAAAATACATGAGGCAAACACTGGAGAAACTAAGTGGAGAAATAGATGCCTCTACAATTAGAGTGGGGAACTTTAATACACCTTTATCACCATAAGACAGAACATATAGATAGAGAATCAATAAAGAAACTAAGACTCTGAATAATCCATTAGAGGATCTGAACCTAATAGACATATACAGAACACTACACCCAAATACAGTGGGATATACATTCTCCTTGAGTGTACATAGATCATACTGCAAAATATACCACATGCTAGGCCACAGAAAAGATCTCAATGAATTTAGAAAGGCTGAGATTATACAAAATAATTTCTCTTACCACAGCGCAATGAAATTGGAAATCATTAAGTACCAAAGAACCACATTAGGCCCAAAGATATGAAAGTTAAACAACACACTCTTAGACAAACAGTGGGCCAAGGAGGAAATCTCAAAAGAAATCAGTAACTACCTTGAAACAAATGAAAATGACAACACATCAAAAGCTATGGGAATCAGCAAAAGCAGTGCTGAGAGGGAAATTCATAGCCATAAATGGATATATTAAAAAGGAAGAAAGAGCTAAAATCGAATACAACTGCACACAAAATGAAGGATGTTTATGTGGGAGGGTGCGGTAGCTGTGGGGAGTGGGGCATATGGGAATCCCTATACCTTTTGTGTAACATTTGTGTAATCTAAGTATCTTTAAAAAAATTAATTAAAAAATATTTGTTCACATTCATCCTGGTGGATATTTGTGTCCTTCAAGATTGGAGTATTACAACCTGAAGGTATTATGCGTACCCACATACATGTCCTTTATATAAAGGCATGTTTTCCTTTCTCCTGGGTGATAGAGAAGGAAAGATTAATCAGAAAAGATCCTTCACATCCCACTAATTGCTGCATCATATCATCTCCATTTGGGACATTTGGTTCCTCTGTACTTCTTGAAGTGCTCCCATCACTTACTTCTGGTTCACCACATTCTTCTTTTTCTTTTTATCATCTGGACACTCTATCCTTTCCATCTCAGTCTTCTCTGCTGGTTCCTGTTTTTTCCCAAAAATTTCTCCCCAGTATTAGTTCTCCCCAGGGTTTCAAACTTGGTCCTCTTCCTTCTACAGAAATTGATTCACTTACTGATCATGTGATCATTCTTGGCTCTAAGTACCATGTATACTAGCATGTTTACTAACTATATTTATCTAAACAAAACTTTTCCACACAGTCCAGAATTACACAGAGCTGTGTCCAGGATGTCCCACTTCTGTGTCTACTGTGCCAAAGCCAAACTCTAGACTCCTTCCCAAACCTCCTCCTCCTTGGTCTCTCCCTTTTCCATGTACAGTGGTTCCATCCTGGTAGGTGTTCTGTCTAAAGCTTTGTGGCCCTTCTTGAGACCTCTATTTCTGTGTCACATTCATCCATCACATCCTGTGCTCATCTCACCTCTTCTCCTTTTTCTCCTCCTTTCTTCCCTGGTTAGAGCCAACTTCATCTCTGAAAGGATGATCATGGATGCCTCCTAACATCCTCCTTCTCCTGCCTCAGACCTACATTTTCATAATTCATTAAAAATAAGTGTATTTTTCTGTTTGCAGTGTTTTATAAATATATACCTTAAGTAAAAGTATGCATTATATATTCATTAAGAAGAATTTATTATTCATGACAATGAGGTAGTCAGTATCACTGTTGATAATTTTTCTTCCTATTCCATCACCTGCTGAGAGAGTATTTCCAAAATTTCCTATTAGCATTTGGGTTTGGCTCTTACATGTTATAATTCTGTCAGTTTGCAAAAGCTATCAAATAGGTGCATATCAATTTTAATTTGCTATGTTTTTCTGGTAGTTTAGACATTTTAGTATTATGAAAGGCCACCACATTTCTGGTACTTTTTCCTTAATGTTTGTTGTATTTGCTGTGGTATTACTGAAATGATATTTGCTGATATTTTTGTTTTGGTGTGATTCTATAAAATTCATATTTTACTGCCATACCTGCTGTTTTTTTGGATTATTTTTTAAAGGAGCTATCCAGGATTGATCCCAGGACCTTGTACATGGGAAGCAGGCACTCAAGCATTTGATCTATACCTGATACCCCTTAGATAAATAAAATTAAAATAAAAGACACAGGGTTTTTTAAAAATTCCCATTGTAATTTTTGATTAGTTGGAACATTTATATGAATAAAATTATTGTTCATGTTTAAGTTTTATCTTCATTTTTATGCAGTTTCTATTTGTCCTCACAGTTCATCACTGTCATTTTTCTCCTATGTTACTCCTTTAGCCCTCAAAGTTTTTATTCAATCTTGTCTCCTCTATTAATTTAGAAGATATGCATTGTTTTTATATTCTTTTAGTAGACAACTATGAAAAGACAACAGTTCATTGCCATATCAGATATAAATTTAACATATTCTGTTATCCATTTACAGGATGATACATCATTTTAATGAGAGAAGATGTAAGGTTTACTGAAAAATCATGCATGAAATAGTTCCAATATAAACACTAATATATCCACTGCTTCCCTATTATCAACACTATGCTTGCATGAGGAATCTTTAAGCCTTTGTTCAATAAGGTCTTTCTTTTTTATACTTTATTTTGTACATTTAATAATTTAAAATATAAACAATTAAAAACTAAAAAGTAAACACAGATAAATAAATATATACATTTCTCAATTAAATGTAATGGATACATGTAAATTTTTTTGTTGATTCAAACAATATGTTACACAATATATTTGGTTCATAGTAATGCATTCATACAGTATTTGTCCTTTTGTGTCTGGCTTGCTTCACTCAACATAATGTCCTTCAGGTTCATCCATGTTGTCATATGCTTTATGACTTCATTTCTTCTTACAGCTGCATAATGTTCCATTGTATGAACAGACCACAGTTTATTTATCCTTTCGTCTGTTGATGGACACCTGGGTTGTTTCCAAATTTTGGCAATGGTGAATAATGTTGCTATGAAAATCGGTGTGAAGATGTCTGTTCGTGTCACTGCTCTCAGTTCTTCTGGGTATATACCAGTAGTGGTATTGCCGGGTCATGTGGCAAGTCTATATTCAACTTCTTTAGGAACTACCAAACAGTCCTCCATAGTGGCTGTACCATTCTGCATTCCCACCAACAGTGAAGAAGTGTTCCTACCTCTCCACAGCCTCTCCAACACTTGTAGTTCTCTGTCTTTTTAATAGTGGCCATTCTGCCCCAGGATGTGTAGGTCCATTGAGGGTGATGGGCCACACTTGTGGGAGATGTTTGTGTGGGATGTTGTGGGAGGTGTGGGACGTGGGGAACATGGGAATCCCTGTAGTTTCCGTGTAATATTTAGGTAATCTAAGCACCTTTAAAAAATATATATATATAACATTTTTGTAAGCAAATGCACATATATGCATATATATTTATATATCATTTTTAAAATATTGGTATGTATTGTGAAAAATTTGATTTTTACCCACACACACAAAAAATATAGTGGCCATTCTGTTAGGTGTGAAATGATATCTCATTGTACTTTTGATTTGCATTTCCCTAATCATTAGCAATGTTGGGCATTTCTTCATGTGTTTTTTTGCCATTTGTATTTCTTCTTTGGAGAAATGTCTATTCAAGTTTTTGCCCATTTTTTAATTGGGTATTTGTCTTTTTATTGTTGAGTTGTAACATCTCTTTATATATCCTGGATATTAAACCCTTATCAGATATGTGATTTCCAAATATTTTTTCCCATTGAGTTGGCTGCCTTTTTACCCTTTTGACAAAGTCCTGTGAGGTGCAAAAGTGTTTAATTTTGAGGAGGTCCCACTTACCTATTTTTTCTTTTGTTGCACATGTTTGGGTGTAAGGTCCAAGAAATCACCACCTACTACAAGGTCCTGAAGATGTTTCCATACATTTTATTTTAGTAGTTTCATGGTCCTGGCTTTTATATTTAGATCTTTGATTCATTTTGAGTTGATTCTTGTCTAGGGGGTGAGATAAGGATCCTCTTTCATTCTTTTGGTTATAGATATCCAGTTCTCCCAACACCATTTGTTGAAGAGACTGTTTTTTCCCATTAGCGTGGGCTTGGTAGGTTTGTCAAAAACCAGTTGACTGTATAGGTGAGGGTTTATTTCTGGGTTCTCAATTCTATTCCACTGATAGTTGTGTCTATCTTTATGCCAGTATCATGCCGTTTTGACTACTGTGGCTTTGTAATATGTTTCAAGGTCAGGCAGTGAAATTCCTCCCACATTGCTCTTCCTTTATAGAATGCTTTTGGCTATTTGGGTGCACTTACCCTTCCAGATGAATTTGGTAACTGCCTTCTCCAATTCTGTAAAGTAAGCTATTGGGATTTTGATTGTTATTGCATTGAATCTATAAATCAGTTTGGGTAAGATTGACATCTTCACGATATTTATTCTTTTAATCCATGAACATAGAATGTCTTTCCATTTGTTTAGGGCTTTTAAAATTTCTTTTAGCATTGTTTTGTAGTTTTCTGCATATAGATCCCGTACATCTTTGGTTAAATTAACTCCTAGGTATTTGAGTCTTTTTGTTGCTTTGAAAATGGATTTTTTCCCCTGATTTCCTCCTCAGGTTGTTCAGTACTAGTGTACAAAAACATTACTGATTTTTGCATGTTGCTCTTGTATCCTGCCACTTTGCTGAGGTCATTTATTAGTTCAAGTAGCTTCGTCATGGATACTTCAGGATTTTCTAAGTATAGGATCATGTCTTCTGCAAACAGTGAGAGTTTTACTTCCTCTTTTCCTATTTGGATGCCTTCACTTTTTTTTCTTGTCTAATTGCCCTAGCTAGAACTTCTAGTACAATGTTGAATAACAATGGTGACAGTGGGCATCCTTGTCTTGTTCCTGATATTAGAGGGAAAGCTTTTAACCTTTTCCCCTTGAGTATGATGTTGGCTGTGGGTGTTTCATATATGCCTTTTATCATATTGAGGAATTTTCCTTTTATTCCTATCTTTTGAAGTGTTTTTATCAAAAAAGGATGCTGGATTTTGTCAAATGCTTTTTCTGCATCTATTGAGATGATCATGTGGGTTTTTTTTCATTCAATTTGTTAATGTGGTGTATTACATTGATTGATTTTCTTATGTTGAGCCAGCCTTGCCTACCAGGAATAAATCCCACTTGGTTGTGATGTAAAGTCTTTTGATATGCTATTGGATTCGATTTTCAAGTATTTTGTTGAGAATTTTTGCATCTATGTTCATTAGACAGATTGGTCTGTAATTTTTCTTGTAGAATCTTTACCTGGCTTTGTATTAGGGTGATGCTGTCTTCATTAAATGTGTTGGGTAATTTTTTCTCCTCTTCAATTTTTTGGAAGAGTTTAAACAGAATTGGTGTTAATTCTTTTTGAAATGCTTGGTAGAATTCACCTGTGAAGCCATGTGGTACTGGACTTTTCTTTGTTGGGAGATATTTAATGATGGATGCAATCTCCTCAAATGTGACTGGTTTGTTAAGCTCTTGTATTTCTTGTAGCATCAGTGTAGATTGGTTGTGCATTTCTGGAAATTTGTCCATTTCATATAGATTGTCTAGTTTGTTGGTATATAGTTTCTCATAATATCCTCTTATGATTCTTTTTATTTCTGTGAGGTCATTTGTAACTTCCCCCCTTTCATTTCTGATTGTATTTATTTGCATCTTCTCTCTTTTTTTCTTTGTTAGTCTAGCTAGGGTTTTGTCAATTTTATTGATCTTCTGAAAGAACCAGTTTTTGGTTTTGTTGATTTACTCTTGCTTTTCTGTTCTCATTTTCATTTATTTCTGCTCTAATCGTTGTTATTTCTTTCCTTCTGCTTGCTTTGGGATTGGTTTCTGTTCTTTTCCTACTTTCTCTAGTTCTTCAATTACATCTTTGAGTTTAGCTCTTCCTTGTTTTTTAATATAGGCATTTAGGGCTATAAATTTTCCTCTCAAGACTGCCTTCACTGTATCCCATAAGTTTTGATATGTTGTGTTCTCATTTTCATTTGTCTCAATATATTTACTGATTTCATTTGCAATTTCTTCTTTGACCCACCAATTATTTAGGAGTGTGTTGTTCAGTCTCCACACATTTGTGAGTTTACTTTTTTCCTGTCCATAATTGATTTCTAGTTTCATTCCATTATGATCTGAGAAGGTGCTTTGTATAATTTTAATCATTTTATATTTATTGAGAGCTGAATTGTGGCCTAACATGTGGTTCATCCTCGAGAAAGATCCATGGGCACTTAAGAAGAAAGTATAACCCACTGAGTTTGGATGCAGTGTTCTGTATATGTCTGTTAGGTCTAACTTTTTTATCATATTGTTCAAGTTCTCTGTTTCCTTGTTGATCTTCTCTTTAGTCATTCTATTTAATGATGTGAGTGGAGTGTTGAAGTCTCCAGTGATTATTGTAGAAATGTCTATTTCTCCCTTCAGTTTTGCCAGAGTTTGTCTCATATATTTTAGGGCACCCTGGTTAGGTGTGTAGATATTTATGACTGTTATATCTTCCTCGTGGATCATCCCTTTTATTAATATACAATGGCTTTCTGTATCTCTTATAACATTTTTTGCATTTAAAGTCTGTTTTGTCGATATTAGTATAGCTACCCCTGCTCTTTTCTGGTTACTATTCACATGGAGTATCTTTTTCCAACCTTTCACTTTCAGCCGGTTTGTATCCCTGGGTCTAAGATGAGTTTCTTGTAAGCAGCATATGGATGGCTCATGTTTTTTTAATCCATTCTATCATCCTGTATCTTTTGATTGGGCAGTTTAATCCATTCACATTTGATGATATTACTGTAAATGCACTTTTTACTTCCTCCATTTTATCCTTAGGTTTTCATATGTTATCTTGTTTTTGTCTCTTTTTGCACTTTTGGTTATCCTTTCTGCTATTCTTTCTTCTATACTCTTCTCCAAGCCTCTCTCTCCTGTCTTTTTCTTTCAGGTTCTAAGGCTTCCTTTAATATTTCCTGCAAAGGTGGGTTCTTTTTTGGAAACTATCTTAGTTTCTGTTTGTTTGTGAATATTTTATAATCACTTTCATCTTTGAAGGACAGTTTTGCTGGATAAAGAATTCTCAGCTGGCAGTTTTTCTCTTTCAGTTTCCTAATTGTATCATACCACTCTCTTCTCAGCTCCATAGTTTCTAAAGAGAAATCTGCACTAAGTCTTCCTGGACATCCCTTGTATGTGATCGTTTGCTTCTCTCTTGTTGTGCTGAGAATTTTCTCTTTATCTTTGACATTTGATATTCTGAGTAGTATGTGTCTTGGCATAGGTCTATTTGGATTTATTCTGATTGGGGTACGGTGTGCTTCTTGGACATATAAGTTCATTTCTTTTGTGAGAGTTGGGAAATTTTCAACTATTATTTCCTCAAACACTCTTTCTGTCCCTTTTCCCTTCTCTTCCCCTTCTGGAACTCCCATGACATATATGTTGTTACATTTTGTGTTGTCGTTCAACTCTCTGAGCCCCTGCTCAATTTTTTCCATTCTTTTCTCTCTATGTTCTTTACTCTCTTCAATTTTAGCTGCTCTGTCTTCAGTATCACTTATTCTTTCTTCTATCATTTCAAGTCTGCTGTTATATGTCTTAAATGTTTTTTTGACCTCACCTATGCTGTCTTTCATTCCCATGAACTCCATTACTTTTCTGTTCAGGATTTCAAATTCTTCTTTGCATTTGCTTAATGTCTTTTTGATGTCATCTATCTCTTTAGCTATATTGTCTTTCAACTCATTAATTTGATTTTGGAAATTTGGGCTCATCTCACTGATTAGTTCTCTCAAATTCTGCATCTCTTCTGGGACTTTGTTGTATTCCTTTCCTTGGGCCATGTCTTCTATTTTCTTAGTATGGCTCATAATTTTTTGCTGGTGTTTAAGCATCTGGTTAGGATGTAGTTTACTCAGATGCTCAATCTCTTTCTCTTTTATAGGGGTTTAGTGGCAGGAGGCTGTGAGTTACCATAACTCTTTGATTTTGGGCTCAACCTGGATTGTTAGGATTATCCTGCTGGTTGCTCAAAACTGGGCACTGGACCCAGTAATTGGTTGTAGAGTCGCTTCCTAGGGCCTTGGGCAGGGAGGCTATAGAGGACAGGAAAAGCCTCCCCTACTTATTTTTATTTTCTTATGTGCACTTCCTTGGTCTGCCAGGAGATGTCACTCTTTGGTAGCTCTCAGTTCAATGCCTGGTTGGAGTGTATTTGTTGTGACACAAACCAGATCAGTGTGATAGAGCTTCCTGTCTGGAGGCTAAGAGCCTTGTAATTAAAACTTTCTGAGACAGTTCTCCAATCTTCTCTGGAAGCTCCCTCCATTTTCCCAGCTAGGAAATATTTCCCCTCCCCTCTGAGTCCTCAACAATCAGTGCCTGTTAGTAGAGGAGGAGATTGGGAAGTTTTTATACCTTTAGCCTCTGCAGGCTCCAAGGCAAACAATGGTGCAGACCCACCTGGCCTGGAAGGGCTCTCAGGACAAGGCAGACCAAACCTGCGAGTCAAAATCCGAGTCAGCCCTAGGCACTCTTCCCTCTCCTGTGGAGTCCTCAATAATTAGTCCAGGCTAGAAGAGAGGGAGATTGTGAGGGTTGGATTTCTCTAGTCCTTCACCAGCTCCCAGGACAAAGCATCATGTGGTTCCACCTGGCCTGGAAGGGCCCATGGGGGCACTGCAGCCCAAATTTGTTGGACAGAACCTGAGTCAGCCTTAGGCTGTGTCCTTCTCTCTCCCCTTTCCTGGGGTGGTAGATCCCTGGAGCCCCCTTTGTCTGTAGTTGCAGGCCCAGAGGCCCGAGAATTCTAAAGAGTCTTTAGTGTGGGGGAGTGTGCTGGCAGCAGCAGCCACTGCTGGTTCCAACTCACAGTTCTGTCGTCACAATTTCCCTCTTTTGTCCCTCTCTCCTATGGGTGGTGTGCAGCCTTCACCTGCTGTCCTAAACCCTAGAAGATCTTTTTCAGGGTTTTTTCAGCCTGTCCTCTAGCTATTTTTCTGGAGAAGAGTTCCCATGTCTTGCTAGTCCGCCATCTTCCTGGAAGTTCAATAAAGTCTTTTGCCTATTTTTAATTGGGCCATTTCTTGTTTTCTTGTTGAGTTGTAGAATCCCTTTATAAATCATGGATATGAAACACTATCAGATCTGTGACATCCAAATACTTTCTCCCTTTAAGCCAGCTGCCTTTTCACCATTTCAGACGTTACCCCTACCTCATACTTTAAACAAAAATTAACTGAAAGTAATCAAAGACCGAAAGCTGAGTGCCAGGACCATAAAACACATAGAAGACTATGTGGGGAAGCATCTTCAGACCTTGGGCAGGGCAAAGGGTCCTTATTTACACTCATGTGTAATGAGAGAGAAAAAAAACAAGATGAATGGAACCACCTTAAAATCAAATCATTTGTGCTTCAAAACACTGGTCAAGAAAGCAGCCTTCACATTTCCAGATAATACTTGGAAACCACAAGGCTAATAAGGTTTTGCTCTCAAAAATTATAAATCAATCCAACAATTCAAGAATAAAAAGACAAACAAAATGGCAAAATGGGCAAAAGACTTGAGAAGACATTTTTCCAAAGAACAAACAGAAATGGCTTAAAAGCACATGAAAAGATGCTTTCCACAACTAGCTATTAGGAAAATGCAAATCAAAACCACAATGAGATATCATAACACACCTAATAGAATGGCTATTATGAAAACAAACAAACAAATCCCAGAAGACTGCCTTGTTCAAATGGATGTGGAGAAAGAGGAACACTCATTCACTGCAGGTGTCAATGTAAAGTGGGGTAGCTGCTATGGAGGAGAGTTTAGCATTTTCTAGGAAGCTAAGCATAGATATGTTATATGATCCAGCATCACACTACTAAGTACGTACTCAGATGAACTGAAAGATGGGACGTGAACAGGCGTTTACTCACCAATGTTCATACTGACTTTATTCACAATTACTAAAAGATGGAGACAAGTGTCCATCATCCAATTAATGGATAAGCAAAATGTGATATATACATAAAAAATAATGCAATTTGGGTGTAAGTAAGAACGGAGACCTTATTCATGTCACATTATGGAGTTTTGTGAAATAAGTCAGGCAAAAAAGGAAAAGTATATTATGATTTCAGTAATATTCACTAATTATAAAAACTAACTCAAAGGGTCATAATCTACATTATTGGTTACCCGCAGATGGAAGGAGTGTAAAAATGGGGAGCTGGTGCTTAATTTGAGCAGAATTTTTCATTACGTTGATTACAAATGTCTAGAATTAGAAAGTGGTGATGGTAGCATATTATTGAGAGTATAATTGACAGCAGCGATTCCTGTGTGTAAATGAGTTTGAAGGGGAAGTTTTAGGTCACATACGTTCCTAGAAGGAAAGCTAGAGGATAAAACGTGTGTAGCACAATGAACCACCTAGTAGTTGGTGACTACTGTTCATAGTACAAATACAAAAAATGCACATCACTGTTACAGGTATGAACAATATATTGCAGTATGAGGAAATATAAATAATGCAAACTATGGGCTTTCTTTAGCAGTAATATTTTAATATTGTTCTTCCATGGCACCAAAGGTAGCACAGCAATGCAAAGTGTGAACAATAGGGGGTGATATGGGAATGTTGTATTTTTCATGACTTTATATAAACCTACAACTTCTCTAATTAAAAAATCACCACAATAAAAAACATTTTCCTATAGAAAAGAAACCAGACACAAAGTACTACAAATGGAACATGTCTATTTGTTTAAAATGTCAATGTAAATAAATCTATAGACACAGAATCAAATTAGTGGTTATGTAGGGCTGGGGAATGACAGAAGGATTGAGAGGTAACTGTTGTGGATTTTGGGATTTTCCTTTGTAGAGTAATGAAAATGTCCTAAAATTGATTGTGGTGATGGATCCACAACTCTGATTATATCGAGACCCATTGATTGCACACTTTGGATGGACTATGGAGTGTGACTGTATCTCAATAAAAGTAATAGAAATAACTGCTCCATCAATTCACAGAAATACATTAAAAGACACAGGTCCCACCTAAGCACACTGAGTTTCTAGACAGGCGTATTCCCCTAGCAGCTAAGTGTGAATAAGCAACCAGGAACACTGGATATTTGAAGAGATTTGTAGTATGTAATATGGAGAACAAAACACACATACTGAAAAAGAGAGAGATGAAATAGCAAAAATTATAGAGGACATTGGGTAGATATATTATTGCCTTTCTTCTGAAAAGGGAATTAGGGCTATGAATAAATGGATAGGTATATGTAAAGTCATGTGTAGGTATTTATTTGCATATACATATAGTACATGTCCCTGTGTATGTAGTGGTTGCTGCATGCACCACTACACAGACAACCACACCTACAGGCCTTTAGCATTCATGACATGGCTCTACTGAAACTAGCAAAATGGGGAGCTCCTATGCCCACCTCAGAAGGACTTTCAACAGAAACAACATATTTTCTGATCCTTAGAAAGTCTCCATGAAATCAGCTGTGCCAGTCTGAAGCTATCTATGGATCTCAGAATAGATAATGTCCATTCCAGTGCACTGTAGGTGGCAACTCTTGATTAAATTAATTTGTCCTGGTCCTTTAGCTAGGTGTCAGACCCAGACTCCTAATGGAGACCTTTGAAATGGAGGAATGAAGCAGCAGAAACACAGAAAAAAGCTGCAGACACAGATAAATCCCAAGAGGCTAAAAGAGAGAAGTCCCAGTGGTTGGGGGCTGGAATCAGCAGAGCAAACACAATGACCCAAAGCAAAGCCTGAGAGGTCTGGAGGAGCAAGGAGAAATGAACCACATACCTGATTGCCCACATTTCAGCTCAGGAAGAAAGTCAGTATGCAAGAGAAGCCAGAGACTCGAATTGGCCGAGATGCTACTGGATCCTGCCACACTGCAGGAGTCCAGGATCACCAGCAGCCAACATTCAGGAAGACAGCATCTCTGATGATGCCTTAATTTGGGCATTTTCACAGCCTCACATGTAAGCTAACAACTTCCCATAATAAAAGCCAAACCATTTCTGCTGGTATATTGCTCCCAGCAGCTTTCAAATTCAAATAAATAGCTTTCATTAGCCAAATACACTTACTAAAAAAACACACTTACACTAGAAATGACATCTCTAAGGCCAACACTGACCCAGTAGAACAAAGGGATTCAGAAAAAAATATGCACTCAGTGCCACTGTCAGCCCCAGCTCCCCTGGTCCTCTGGCTCCCTTGGTGAATATGGGATTCATATTCCTACAGAGCTACTACTTCTGAGGAGGCAACTGAGGATTGAACCTTCCATTCAAAAGTGGTGATTCTGGAATAACATTTACAACCTTGAACTCTCTTCATGAGGGATGAGTGACTTAATACAAATAATATATCTAGCTTTGAACTTCTTCTCAAGATTTGCTTAAGCACTCACAGGCTAAGTTTCAGGCAGGCCCTAAGAATACATTCAGGTTGGGTGGGTTGAAAAATTCCAGCTTAAATCTTTTGAAACCCAGGCTTGGAGACTGGGGTGGAAGAAGAAGGCACTCAATGTGAATTAGGGTAAAAATTCTGGGAATGCCTTTCAGAAGCATGAGGACATGACAGGTTACCTCAATAGTGAGGAGCACATGGGTCCTGTAGTCAGATGTCCAGAGATAAAAGCCCAATCCCACGCAAAGATAGTATTCCAGGTAATGCCTTGGTTGGAATGAACTTTCAATAGCCAAAGGGCAAGAACAGCCCTTCCTTCCTATACCATGACTATGTGGGATGGTTGAGGCCAATTCCTTATCTGGCTTCATGACTACCTCAGCTGTTTTTGCCCATGGTAGGGAAAGTGACTGGGGAGCAATTCTGCAAAACCCAAGTCATTACATGAGATGACAGGCTTGGGCAGTCCATTGGTGAGGCAGCTTGTGATGTTGATGATAGGGAATGCTAAGCAGGGATCTGGCCATAAGCAGACTCTTTATTTTACCCATTAGGATCTACCTATTCCTTGGAACTTTTCTGTTAAATGCAGCTTTCAGTGATGATCCATTAAATTTATAAATGCACATGTGATCACCTCTCTGTGTCCAATTTGCTTTTATCAAACTGAGCATTTATTTGCAAGGTGATGGCTAAGTGGACTATGAAATCTCCCTCCTCACAAATAACCTCAGTCCAGTATCCCAGCAAATACATTCCTCTGCCAGCCACCCCTGTTTTGTGGAGGATGCCACCCTTCATGCAGATGCTCAGGTCAAACTCTCAGTGTTAACCTTCTATCTATTATTTTCTCTTGCACCCACAGTCATCAACAAGCCTCATGTCCTGGATCTGATATTGTTGCTGTATCTCCATCTACACGGTGCCTGCCTGGTTCTCCCCCTCACCATGCTCAGCATAAAGTCATGGTCGGGGTCCCAAACTGGACTCTCGCTTTCACCTTTTCCTCTACATTGCAGTCACTGTCATTTTGATTTAAAATTCTTCTCTCTACCATAGTTACACTGTCCTCAGTCATCTGGTCCATGTCAGCCTTTAGCCCCCTCACCCTGCATATGACTCACTATATTTCACACACTCTGGTTCCTGGCTGGTTCTCACAACCTTCATGCTCATCACCCCTACTGAGTGCTATTACGTGCTCTGGCCCCTCATCCTTCAATGCTCTGCCAGGTACCCTCACTGCTCATATACCCTTTCATCAGTTTGAGCTTGCCTGATGTCTATTTCCACAAGTCCCCCCACCCATTTTGTCCCCCAAAATCTGCACTCCCACCCTTCCCTTCTTATTCTTCTCCATCACCCTTAAAATTTCCTGACATGTCATAATATTCTCTTTAATTTCTTTTCAAATCTTTTCTCTGCTAAATTATCAACTCCACAGTGACAAGGACTTTCTTTCTTATCATCACTGATCTATCCCCACAACCAAGCCCAGTTTTCTTTCTCGATTTTGGCGAAAAGTCATGGTGCTTTATTGGTTCATGTATGTCATGTGGATGCCTCAAATGTTGACTGTCACTTGCTGCTTTCCTCGGTAGTCATTAGAAATCCCCAGTTTGTGCTCACTGTCTCCCATAGCATCATTATACATGGCTAGAGTTATTATCTGAGGGATCTCAGCTGTTTCCCTGGGAAAGGAGCTCCTTGCTGCTCCCTCAGCTTTCATTTGAGGTGTGTCATTTGAATGGAAAGCAGGAGGGAGAGATGGGTGTAGGATTTTAAGTGTTGATTTTCTGATATTATCCAAGAGGTATTTCTTCCTGCTTAGAGAACTCATACTGCAGCACTCTTGAATGGGAATTAAAAATCTCCATGTGAATATATTTTCAATTTTTATTCTTTATTATTTTCAAATACACCATTGAATTATTTAAAATTCTTTGTAAGTATACTCTTGCAAGTTTATATTGCTTTGTCTTAAAAGACTCATGACTGAACTGCATATATGTTCAATTTATAATTATGTATGTAATACATATTATGTAGATGAGAACAAGAAATGAAAGCTTATGCTTATAACATCAACATAAAATTATAATAAATATATGAATAGATTAATAAAGAAATAAATGAAGGTATAAACATGTACATAAGTCTCTTAAGTAGTCTCTTAAGTATATGAACAATCTCATCAGCAGTAGCATTTTCTTCATATTGAGTTTCTCTAAAGAGAAAGTCCCATATTTTTGTGTGTTTTTCAAGTCCAAACTCTGTGTGATTGAAGGAAGAACTGACGATGGAGGAAATCACTTGTGTGTCCAGGAGGTGAAGGGAGAAGAACTCCAGCCCATGGAGGGGGTTCCCTTGTTCCACAGGCCTCAAAAACTCTGAGATGGAATTGGACAGTCATTCCAGCCTGTTGGCTCTGCAGGCCTGAGCGGAGCAGAAGTTCAGTGTTGCTTGAAGATCAAACCAGGCCACACCTCGAGAAGGGACTATCAGAGAGTGGAAGGGTTTCTGAAAACAGTGAATTTGGAAAAGTGCCTGGTGCTGTGCTGGTTCACATGATCTCTTCTTGGGACTGCAGTTCTTTCAGCATCTTCTTCATTTCATCTTCTTGTTTGGAATATCTGGATCTCTCTTCCTTTAGTTCTAGGACCACTGAAGTTAATTCCTCCATCAATATTGCTGTTGTTCCCTTAGCCTTTCTGTAGGTGTCAAGAAGGCTGGGCATTTTAAGAGATGCTTTCTCTAGCCTAGAAACCCCTAAAGATGACATAGTCTCTACATAGCTCTTGTGAGCAGCACTCATCTTATCAAGAAGTTGACATTTCTTGTCAATCAGTGTAGCTAGTGTGTCTGTGAGCTGCTTTTCATGTTTTCTATAAAGACGGCTTCTAACAGACTGCTCGAGTCTGAACAATAGGAGACCCATCAAAATGCTGAAGAAATATTGAAACGCTGCTGAATCCCACTGGAGGCTGTGGAATAGGAGGTATGGACTAGTGTCATTGTGCTCCATCACCACCTCTCAAAGAGTCCCCAGGATCATCCAAAAGACAAGAAGCACAGAGTGCTACAGGCCTTCCATGGCACTGATGCCACCACAGGACTCTGCCCAGTAACATTGTATCCACAACAAACTCCAGAGAACTCCCCAACATTCTGCCTGGAATTTACAAGCAACTGACAGCCCAGCTGCTCATCAGTGAGGTGGTCAGTGGGGGAATATACTGAAAATTGAATGTTTTTATCTCCGTTACACTCTCATGAGCAGTCTTCTCTCTTTCTCTCTTACTGTTTGTTTAAAATTGATGTAAAATTTAAATACAGTTAAATGTATTCATCTTAACTGAATGATGTCAAATTTTTCAAACCTTTCATCCCCTTCCCCTACAGTATCCCTATCAAGATATGAATCATTTCCAATAATCTAGAAAATCATCTCTATACACTTCAATCACCTACCACCTCCCATCATATTCACACTTGTTCTGACTTTTATCCTTATACGTTCATTTTACCACATCTTGAAATTCATAAAAAGCTAAAAAAATGGACTTTACATTTTGGTGCCTGTATCGTTTGCTGAAAATATTGTTTGGGATTCATAGTTGTTGTATGGTGGATCAGCAGTTCCATCGTTTTTTATCACTGAGTCCTGTGACACTGAATGGCTGTATTACAAAATATTTATTCATGTTCCTCCTGGTGGATATTCGGGTCCTTAAAGTTTAGAGTATCATGACATAAAGCTATTGTGAGTATTCATGTACATGTCTCTTATATAAGGATGTGCTTTCCTATCTCCTGGGCGATAAAAAATGAAACATGAATCCCAAAAGGTTCTTCACATCCCACTAATTGCTGCATCGTATTAGGTACATTTGGGACATTTGGTTCCTCTGTGATTCTTGAAGTGCTCTCATCACTTACTTCTGATTCACCACATTCTCCTTTTTTCTTTTTATCATTTGGACACTCTAGCCTTTCCATCTCAGTCTCCTCTGCTGGTTCCTGGTTTTTTTTTTTCCAAAAATCTCTCAGCATTAGTTTTCATGAGGGCTTTAAACTTGGACCTCGTTCCTGCTTCAGAAATTGATTCACTTACTGATCATGTGATCACTCTTGGCTTTAAGTGCCAGGTGTACTGGCATGAGTACTAACTATATTTATCTAACCCCAATTTTTCCACACAGTCCAGATTTACACAAAGCTGTGTCTAGGATGTCCCACTTCCGTGTCTAATGTGCTAACGCCAAACTCTAGGCTCCTTCCAAAACCTCCTCGTCCTTCTTCTCTCCCATTTCATGTACAGCGGTTCCATCCTGGTAGGTGTTCAGGATAAAGTTTTGTGGACCTTCTTGACTTCTCTCTTTCCACATCACTTCCACCCTTCACATCCTGTGCTCATCTGACCCCTTCTCCTTTGCCTTCTCCTTTCTTCCCTGGTTAGATCCAACTTCCTCTCTGACAAGATGACCATGGTTGCCTCCTAACATCCTCTTTCTCCTGCCTCAGCCCTACAATTTCTTAATTCATGAAAAAGAAGTGTATTTTTCTGTTTGCAGCATTTTATATATATGCCTTAACTAAAAGCATGCCTTATATTGCATTAAGTAAAATTTATTGTTCATGATAATGAAGTAGTCAATATCATTGTTGATAATTTTTCTCCCTCTTCCATCACTTGCTGAAAGAATATTTCCAAAATCTCCTATTAGCATTTGGGTTTGGCTCTTACATGTTTTAATTCTGTGAACTTCTGAAAGCCAGCAAGTAGGTGCACATCAATTTTAATTTGCTATATTTTTCTGGTAATTTAACATTAGGAAAGGACACCACATTTCTGGTACTTTTTCCTTAATGTTTGCTGTATTTTCTGTTGTCATGCTGACACAAAACTTGCTGATATTTGTGTTTTGCTGTGATTATTTAAAATCCACATTTTACTGCCAAAGTTGCTGTTTTTCTTCAATGATTTTTTTTCTTTTTAGGAATGTATCCAGGATTGAACCTCATACATGGGATGCTGGCACTCAACCATTGGTCTATATCTGCTTCCCCTTATATGGGTTTTAAAATAATACTCATTGGTGTTTTCTTTTTAATTTTTAAATGATACTTAGATTACATAAATTTTACACAAACGTTATAGGGATTCCCATATGCCCCACTCCACACACCTCACACAACCTACCACATGAACATCCTTCATTAGTGTGGCACATTCATTGCAATTGATAAATGCATTTGGGGCTTTGCCATTAAGCATGGACCATAGTTCACATTGTAGACCACATTCTCTCCCACACATATTATGTGATGATATAAAATGGCCTATATCTGTCATTGCAGAGTCACTCAGGATGATTCCCAAGTCCCGAGAAAGCTCCCACATTACAACTCTTTTTCCCATTCCCTGCCCCCAGAGCCTACAATGGCCACTGGCTCCACATCAATATTATAATTTCTTCCATTGCTAGAATCACAATATGTCTATAGTAGCATACCAGTAAGTCCAATCTAGTCCATAGCTCTTCCCTTAATCCCAAGGATTCTGGGAAGGTGACGTCCACTCCACCTGCAATTAAGAGGGGGCTTATAACCCATGGAGAAGATAGATGGGACTATGCTGCCTGCAGTTGTAGGCCCTCTCATTTCCTTGGTATGGTGGTTGTCAATCCTCACCTCCTTGTTAGTTGTCCTGGGTGAGTCCAATGAACTGGATTGTAGGTGTTTCAACTTTGCTGAGGTTCTGGGCCCAGCTGGAACATGAACAGACCAAAGACTTGAGTCTCTTGGGCATACACCTAAAAACCCCAGCACCAAGTATAGGTTTAAATAGAAGGGACAGGTGAGTCATGTGTAGGGAAGATATAATTGAGTCCAACTCTGTTGCTCTCAGGAGCACAAACTCCAAATTAGGGCCCACTGGAAAGGCACCACACTCCAGAGTTATCTGGCCTGACCATAGGACCTGGGTGTCTCCAGAGCTCTCAGGAGCCCCACTATTTGGAGTAGTATCCACTTTGGCAGTCTATGAGATCCTGCTGAGATATGCATATGCGTTACCTCTTGGATGACCTCCCAACTCACTTTGAAGTCTCTTAGCCACATAAACTCATTTGTCTTTATATTTTCCCCTTTTATTTGAGGTACTTTTCCAGTTGCCTTGATAGTTGGTGCTTGGTAGTAACCCGTCAGTGCCAGGGAAGCTTATTTCTGGGAGTCATGCCCCACGCTGGGGGGAAGGTAATACATTTATGTGCTGAGTTTGGCTTAGAGAGAGACCATATTTGAACAACAAGGAGGCTCTCAGGAGGCAACTCTTAGGCACCCCACAACATTAGACTAAGTTTCAATTTCAAGAGCAAAGCCTCATAGACATAGTCTTCAATATAAACGGCCACTCAATGGATCATCCTGCTTCGCCTATCACTGCTCCTGCACTTGGGGGACTGTTGCTTCTCCCTTAGAGAATATGGCAGAGCTCTCCAGGATGGGAATTCACCATTCTCTCGGTTATTGTGTGACTCTCCACCCACTGAGACAATGCCCTGTGAACATTTGAACATATTTATATACCTTTCATGTATGCCAAGGTGAACTTCCTCCCATGAATCGCCCATTACTGACACCCGACACTAAAGATCCTCCCCTGCCCAAATTATAACTCTTCTGTGATCGAAAGCTTCTTCAAAAATGAAGCCAATAAATTAGCCAAATATGGGGAAGGAACATATTGAAATCCCTATATTTTTGGTGTAACATTTATGTAATCTAAGTATCTTTTTATAAATATATTATTTTTTTAAATTTCAAAATACAATAGGAAAATGAAATAATGATAGGTATAAATATAAGAAATAAAATTCATAAATTTTTTTTAAAAAACTAAAAATAAAATTAAAAGATTGGTATATTAAAATACTGAAAAATATTTAAAAATTTTTTTGACATTTTGCCTTTCATCACTTTAATATCTGGTGTCCTCTATATACAGTGACAATTTCTTCCATTTATTTCCCAGTGTCTTACTTTTTTTCATTTTGTTTTCAAAGAAGTTTTAGATCACAGTAAAGTCACATACCGAATACAGGGGACTACTACATATCCAACATCCTCCCCCATATCCCCCTTCCGTAATAAATACCTTTTTTAAAAAAAAATTATTTATTTTTATTGTGGGTAAAAATCAAATTTTTCACAATACAAAGCAATATTTGTAAAACGATATATAAATATATATGCATATATGTGCATTTGCTTACATAAATGTTATTTTTTTATATATAAATACCTTTTTATATGTGGATGCTACCTTTGCTACAATTGATATACAAATAGTGAACCATAGCTAAGCATGGTCAATGGTTTACATTATGGTTTACATTTTAGACCACACATTTTTAAAATTTTGATGATATTTAACATGGCAAGAGCATTGCAAGATCATATAGAACACTTCCTTTGCCCACTAAATACCCCCTAATCTATCTATTCTATTCCTCCCTCCCCCTCCCCTCAGGGCCCACAGCAAGCCCCCCGCTTCAATCTTTAGATGACAAGATTCATAGTTACTTGCAACAATCCTGAGGTCTTGACACCCTGGTTTTTCCTCCCCTATTAGGAATTGCCCATGCTTTTGAGAGACTCCTGCCCCTCTGTTTGTGAACAGAGGAGTCCAGCTCGTTCTTGCTCATTGTGTGGGTCTCCACCACTGATACAACACCTTATGACACAATGATCACTCACACACTCCCTAGAAGCCTGCTCCAGGTGTGCCCTGTCCTGAATGCCCCCCATCCAACACCCTAAACCAGTAACCCTTCCTTGTTTTATTGTCATATTGTTTATTGTCATAATATTTCTCTATTGTCATAAGCCACATACCAGCCAATCCCCAGTGTCATTTCCCCAAACCTTTCCCCAGTTCCCTGGACCTTTCAACCTACCCTCCCCAATTTACCCACCTGTCAAACCTGCACCGACAAACCTGATATCACTAACCTCCTCTCATATCCCTTCAATGCAGAACTACACATTTTCACCTTATCATATATTATGCCCATATGGGCATTAGTTCACAACCTTCTTTTCCATTTCTATTTCTTTTCCATTACCTATCTTCCAGACAAGAGCTCTCTGAGTCTGCTCAATTTGCTTAATTCATATCAGTGAGGTCATGTAATATTTGTCCTTCTATGCCTGGCTTGCATCACTCAACATAAGGTCCTTAAGATTCATCCATGTTATTCCGTGCATTAGCACTGTATTCCTTCTTACAGCTGAGTAATATTCCATTGTATGTATGCACCACATTTTGTTTATCGATTCATCTGTTGACGGGCATTTGGGCTGATTCCACATTTTGCAATAGTGAATAATGCCGCTGTGAACATTGGTGTGCATATATATCTGTTTGTGTCTTTGCTTTCAATTCTTCTGGGTATATAGCCAGCAGTGGAATTGCTGGATCATACGGCAGTTCTGTAGTTAGTTTTTCTGAGGAACGGCCAAAGTATCCTCCACAATTGGCTGGACAATTCTACATTCCCACCAGCAGAGGATGAGGGTTCCAATTCCTCCACATCCTCTCCAACAATTATAGTCCTATATATTTTTTAATAGCCACCAGTCTAATGGGTTTAACATGGTATCTCATTGTAGTTTTGATTTGCATTTCCCTAAAAGCTAGTGATGTTGAGCATCTTTTCATGTGCTTTTTAGCCATTTGTATTTCTTCCTTGGAGAAGTGTCTTTTCAGGTTGTTTGCCCATTTTTTAAATGGGTCGTATGTCTTTTTATTTTTGAGGTGTAGGATTTCTTTATGTATGCCAGATATTAGACTCCTATCAGATATATTGTTGCCAAAGATTTTTTCCCATTGGGTAAGCTGCCTTTTTACTTTCTTGGTAACTTACTTTGAGGTGCAAAAGTTTTTAATTTTGAGATCACATTTATCTATTTCTTTTCTTTCACTGCTTGTGCTTTGGGTCTGTGAAGTTCATGAAATCATTTCCTATTACAAGGTCCTGTAGATGCTTCCCAACATTACCTTCCAATGTCTTTATGGTCTTGGATCTTGTCTTTAGATCTTTGATTCTCATCTTGAGTTGATTTTTGTATAAGGTGCGAGATGGTGTTCTTCTCTCATTCTTTTGGATATGGATATCCAGTTTTCCACACACCATTTGTTGAAGAGACAATTCTTTCCCAATTGAGTGGGCCTGGTGACCTTGTCGAATATCAGATGACTGTATATGTGAGTATCTATATCAGAACTCTCAGTTTGGCTCCCTTCATCATTACGTCTATCCTTGTACCAATACCATGCAGGTTTTTTTGTGTATGTGTTCATATATCTATTTTATAATAAAATAAAATGCATACATACTTTATATATTTTAAATATAATTAAAATAGGTACACTCTTTTATAAACACAACCTTTTCATTGACATATAAACCACAAAAATTGTTAACATTTTTTTGTGTTTATTATTTACTAACTCATCAAATATATGTAACAACCCTACGTAGAAGCACTAAAATTTTTTTCAATCATTGTTTATTATTAGCACTTACCTCATTTTTAAAAAATTAATTATAAACAGGTGTTAAGTGTTATGATCATGCTCTGTGAATTCTACCTATCTTGGTAGAATCACAGTCAGCCTTTAGTATATGACACTGGATAAGTTACTTAAAACTCTTCTGTCTTTTTTAAATAAATACTTTTATTTTTATTTTTTAACAGATACTTAGATTACATGAATGCTACACAAAAAAATATAGGGATTCCCATATGCCACACTCCCCACACCTCAACACCTACTCTACAGCTCATTGGCCTCATCCAGGACAACTAACAAGGAGATTATGATGGACAATGGCCATACCAAGGAACAGAGAAAGTCTGCAAATGCAAGCAAGATAGTCCCATTCATCTACCCATGGAATATAAGCCCCCTCTCAATTAGAGGTGGAGTGGACATCAACATCCCAGAAACCTCAGGATTGGGGAAAGAACTATGGACTAGAGTGGACATACTGGTATTCTACTATGCACACGTTGTGATTCTAGCAACGGAAGAAGTTACAATATTGATGTGGAGCCAGTGGCCACTGGAGGCTCTGGGTGCAGGGAGAGGGAAAAACAGTTGTAATACAGGGGCTTTTGGGGACTTGGGAATCGTCCTGAGTGACTTTGCAATGACAGATATAGGCCATTTTATATCATCACACAACATGCAGAACTGTGTGGGAGAGAGTGTAGACTACAATGTGAACTATGGTCCATGATTAATGGCAAAGCCCCAGGATGCATTTATCAATTGCAAATGAATGTGCCACACAAATGAAAGATGTTCATGTGGGAGGGTGTGGGAGGTGTGGGGAGTGTAATATATGGGAATCCCTATTTCTTTTGTGTAACACTGATGTAATCTAAGTATCTTTTAAAAAATAAAAAATATATATTAAAAAGTTACTGTAACTTTGTAGTATGTTTTAAAGTCAGGCGTGTGATTCTTCCAATTTCCTTTTTTATTTTTCAATATGTCTTTGTCTATTTGGAGCCTCATACCTTTCCAAATAATTTTGTAATTTGTTTTTCCACGTCAGTAAAAAAAATGCTGTGTTGATTTATATTGGGGTTGCATTAAATCTATAGATTAGTTTGGGTAGGATAGACATATTAATGATGTTTAGTCTTCCTATCCATGAACAGGGAATATTCTTCCATTTATTTGTCTTCTTTGATTTCCTTTAACACTGTTGTATAGTTTTCCGTGTATAAATCATTTACATCTTTAGTTAAATTTATTCCTAGGTATTTGATTCTTTTAGTTACTCTTATAAATGGGACTTTTTTCTTGATTTCCTCCTCAGACTGCTCATTTTTGGTGTACAGAAATGCTATTGATTTTTTGAGCATTGATCTTATAGCCTGCGACTTTACTGAACTCATTTATAAGTTCTAGGAGTTTTGTTGTAGGTTTCTCAGGGCTTTCTATATATAGGATCATGTCATCTGCAAATAGTGAAAATCTGACTTCTTCCTTTCCAATTTGGTTGCCTTTTTTTTTTTTTTTTTTTTTTAACGTAGGCTAAGGGGCGCGGGGGTACCCGCGCGGGTGCACAGCCTGGTCGCGGAGGCCGCCGCAGGACCCTCCCCGCGGCACCGGGCCGTAACCGCTGCGCCGGGCGGAGCGTGCGCGCCTCCGGGGCTCGCGGGACCGCTGGCCTCAACCTCCCCGCTGCACATCGCCAACCGCAACTTGGTTGCCTTTTATATCTTTTTCTTACCTCAGTGCTTGAGCAAGTATTTCTAAAACAATGTGAAATGGGAGCGGTAATAGTGGCATCCTTGTCTTGTTCCCAGTCTTAGGGGGAAAGCTTTTAGGATTTCACCATTGTATATGATGTTAGCTGTGGGTTTTTTCAAATATACCCTTTATCATTTTCAGATATCATTTCCTTCTATTCTTATCTTTTGCAGTGTTTTTATCATGAAATGGTGCTGTATTTTGTTGAATACTCTTTCTGTGTCTATAGAGATGATCATGTGATTTTTTTTCTTTTGATCTCTTTATATGATTAAATTGATTAATTTTCTTATGTTGAATCATCCTTGCATACCCAGGTGAAACCCACTTGGACATGGTGTATAATTATTTGTTTTATGTATTGTTGAATACGACTAGCAAGTATTTTGTTGATGATTTTAGTACTAGGTTCATTAGAAAGATTGGTCTGTAAGTTTTTCTTGTGGCGTCTTCATTTGGCTTTTGTATTAGGGTAATGTTGGCATCATAGAATGAGTTAGGCAATGGTCCTACTACTTCTATTTTTTGGAAGAGTTTAAGCTGGATTGGTGTTAGTTCTTCCAGAATGTTTGGTAGAATTCACCTGTGAATACATCTGGTCCTGGGCTCTTCTTATTGTGAGATTTTTGATGACTAATCCTATCTCTTTACTTGTAATTGGTCAGTTGAGTTCATCAATTCCTTCTTTCTTCAGTGTGGGCTGCTTGTGAGTTTCTAGGAATTTGTCTATTTCCTCTAAATTATCCTTCTTGTACACATATAATTTTTCAAAGTATCCTCTTATGATACTCTTTATTTCTGTGGGGTCAGTGGTGATATCCCTTCCTCATTTTTTATTTTGTGTATTTGCATGTTCTCTCTTTTTCTCTTTGTTAGTCTAGCTAGGGGTTTGTCAATTTTATGGATCTTCCTGAAGAACCAGCTTTTTGTATCATTTTTTTCTAGTGCATTCTTATTTTCTATTTCATTTATTTCTGCTCTAATCTTTATTTCCTTCTTTCTACTTCCTTTCAGGTTGGTTTGTTTTTCTTTTTCTAATTCCTCCAGATATGCAGTGAGGTCTTTGATTTTAGCTCATTCTTCTTTTTTGATATATGCATTTATGGCTATGAATTTCCCTCTCAGTACAGTTTTGCTGCATCCCATAGGGTTTGATATGTTGTGTTGTCATTTTCATTCATTTCAAGGTAGTTACTGATTTCTTTTGAGATTTCCTCCTTGACCCACTATTTGTCTAAGAGTGTTTTGTTTAACTTCCATATCTTTGTGCCTAATCTAGTGTTGAACCCTAAATTAGCCTACCCATAGGCCTTCATGGCAACCAAA